>JAEAOA010000726.1:112500-400000 GCA_016746295.1 Potamilus streckersoni
CACATAGACCAGCAAACCAAAAACTACTTAAGCCCAGAAAACCCAAGAGCAGGTAGATTTTATCTTCTACCCAAAATCCACAAACAAGGAAACCCTGGCAGACCTATAATCTCAGGTAACGGGCACCCCACAGAAAGGATATCAGAATATTTAGATCATTTTATGAGACCACATGTCCACATATTACTATCATATCTTCAAGACGCGACAGATTATCTCATAAAAAGCAAAGCTAGTGAACCATTGCTGCCAGATACATTACTTGCTTCCTTAGACGTCACATCTTTGTACACCAACATACCGCACAACGAAGGGTTACAGGCATGTAGCAAAGCATGGGAAACAAGAACTGTAAACAATCCACCCACACACTTCTTAATCCAACTCCTGGAGCTTGTCCTAAAACTCAACAACTTTGAATTTAATGAAGAAAACTACCTACAAATCAATGGAACTGCAATGGATACTAAAATGGCCCATTCGTATGCTAACATTTTCATGGGAAAACTTGAGGGAAAGCTCTTAGCATCGGTTGAGCGTACACCATACCAGTGGGTACGCTTTATCGATGATATAGAAATGAAGTGGCAGTATGGAAGAGAAAGTCTGGATGACTTCATATCAAAGGCAAACAACTTCCATCTTTCAATAAAATTCACGGCAGAAATTTCCAACTCAAACCATGTTTTCCTGGACACAACAACCAGACTGGTGGAAAACAAATTACACACAGACATCTACTCGAAACCAACCGACAAACACCAGTATCTTCTCCCAACCAGCTGTCATCCAAAACACTGCATTAAGAACATTCCATATAGCCAGGCACTAAGGATACGCAGAATTTGCTCCGACGATGAAAGATTCCTAGAAAGGTCTGAAGAGCTTGCTAAACATTTAATTTACCGAGGCTACGACAAAGACCTGATTGCGGAGGCAATCCAAAGGGCCAAACAAACAAACCGTGATGACCTACTCAGTTATGGACAGAAAGAAAAGGTTGATAGGATACCATTTATTCTGACCTATCACCCAGACAATCCCAAAGTAGGTAAAATCATCGCAAACCACTGGCCAACCGTGCAATCGTCAGACATACTAAACCTAATACTTCCGAACAAACCTGTAGTAGCTTACCGGAGACCAAATAACCTAAAGGACATCCTAGTCAGGGCCAAGCTAACAACAATCGCTAGTCAAAACCAACCTAGTCAATCTGGACCCTGTGGCGATAAAAGATGCAAAACCTGTCAACATATAGAGACCAAGACATTCACTAGCACAGTGACTAAAGAAAAACTAAACATACATGGTCCAAACAAAACGTGCAAAACAGAGAATGTGATTTATCTCATCACATGTAAGATCTGTGGCCTTCAGTACGTGGGAGAAAATGAAAAGCTACACATAAGGATAAACCTTCATAGATCTGATTGGATGACAAAAAAGCTGTACAGAAACCCGGTCGCAGAACACTTCTCCTCCCCTGGCCACACTTTCAGTGATATAATACTTATCGCTATTGCTAACAACCACAGCTGGAGTTCCGAAACCAGGAAGGAAAAGGAATCATACTGGATACGCCGCCTTAGAACATTGAAACCAAGCGGTCTAAACCAAGAAGACTAGAAAATGAAAACTATGCACTAGTAGAATTTAACATTTTCTAAATCTTCTTATTATCCTTCAATTTTTACTATAAGAATAACCGGTATAGAATCAAATATCCGGGATATAATCTGCGTTACATATGTACACAAAGTAAAAATAGATGTCGCTTTGGCTTGTAGACTTTTAGGGAATTATACAACGTTTTCAGTTTCCGCAACTAGTCTATACAAGCTGGTTGTATTTATAGTTTTAGCTCATGTGAAGACAGAAATGTAGAGGTTTACAAACACAACGTTTTTGTGTTTATTTGTTTGTCGTAACTATGTTTTGTATTTGCCTTTGAAAAAGACTCATTAAGAGTCGAAAGCGCTTAGGCTAGTTAGTTACTAGTTTCGTACTGTTCGTCGTCAGTTTATTGCATCTATTTTAATTAATCCCTGACAAACGTGATCCCTTGGTGGATCCAGTACGCTTGAGAGGGTTGTTATTCGCCATATGATTTGATATATATATATATATATATATATATATATATATATATATATATATATATATATATATATATATATATATATATATATATATATATTGCTGCAGACTAGACTTGTTTGGATCTTAAATTATGAAAGTTTCGCCTTGTGCTTTCCAAAGTTTAATTAACATCTGGTTTAGAATAATTTTTCCACGTTTAAATTGTTTGCAAAAGTCTACTCACATTTTAATGAAATTATACAAAAATATTTTTTTTAGAAAATTAAATATTTTTTTGCTTTAAGAACAACATAGAAGAAGTGCAATCATCTGTGCACATAATTATGTAGAATCCCTCTTTAAATACAGGTTTCGCTTTAAAATGAATAAACAAAACGCTCCTTAATTTCGAAAAAAAAAATTCTTTATATGTGATCAGCATGACAATTACCTGGAAAAGGGTGTAAACTGATGTGATTATCAGTTTGACTTAATACAGGAACAAAAGTTCCCTCAAAATGTTTCCATGAGTACTGATTCGGATCCTGGAGGTTTTATGTGTTCTTTTACCAAAGTAAAAGCCTATACCAGGTTGTATTTTACAGGTATAGCCACCGACAGGTACAACTACTGATCATTCCAATTAATTACATGCTGTTCTATGTCATAATTGATGCACTTGAAAACGTATGTTCTAAAAACTTGTGTAATTAATGAAAGCACTGTGTCATACAAGTTCTAAATATAACTTAAACGTAAGGTAAATATGGGTAAATCAAGTGTTTTTCCTCTGGTTAAAATAATCTATTACATTATGATAGGGAACGATTTAGAGAATTATTTTCATAAAATACATAAAAAGAGATTCCTTTACCACAACCTGCTTGTCACTGAATGTTTCTACAACAAAATATGCACATAGATTTAATTTTTTTTTCATTATTACAATGAGCTTTCTAAAGGATGAAGAACAAAGCCTGGAGCGGAGACCGTTATTGGTGAAGCGCTTCGAGAGTTTGTTTCATTAGACTGGATGAACGAAAAAGGATTAGCTGTTTCGAGTTCTTTGTCTGCAGCCTGGTCCTCGCTGACAGAACCTATCACAGTCTGTCTTTCAAACCTCGACCGGATCGCATCGAAAACGAATTCGAAATTCCTCCTCTTGGACGAATCTTTTTTAACAAGGATAGTCTTTTGTTTCACGACTTCAGACTTCAGTTGGTACTGGAAATCGAGGAGTTTCTGATATGTCATAATTTCCAAATGTCGCAAAGCATTGGCCTTGTGCCGGATAATAGATAACAAACTTTTGGCTTCGTTTACATTCTTGATGTTGTTGTACTTTTTGTAATATAGGGGCTCTCGTTTTTTAACCTCTGTTTCTGCATCGCCTGTAACTGGAGAATATAAATGAACATAAATAGTAAACGCCCGAAACAATACAAGTATATTACATATAGAGACAAAAAGTACGCGGAAACGTTAGAACTTATAAACATAATAGTCTTCTAGAATTTCACGCAGTCATCTTTAACCCGGTTTCTGAGACAACTGCAAAATGTTTACTTTCAGAGACATAATTTCACTTATCATGATAGTTGTTGGTGAGAAAGAAGATGAATGACAAAAACCTTAAATCCACAATTGTGACGTAGCAACGGCCCAAGTAACTCCTGCCTGATTCAGTTGGGGCCAAAATTGCCATCAAATAATTATTTCTCTCTAAGTTAACACAGTAGTAATACAAAAGGCCGATTTCATCTCAATGACCCCTATCCCACACCCTCCAGACTTCCAAACAAATACAAAATGACCACTTCTCTTTGTCCTAAACTCTCACCCCAATGATGTACACATACAATTGTAAAACATCCTAGCTCATAACATGTATACCTTACTTGATAACATCTGCTACCTAATCAATATCATCGTATAGAGCATAGTCAAGTTTTAAAAACCCAACCCCTTCACAAAATCCAAAGTCAAAGATTATTTAAATACACAAAAAACTGGTCAAGTGGCAGATGTATTTTATTAAGGAAAAGGAGGATGTGAGCCCAAATATCCTTTTTTCACACCCTCCAATCCTTCAAACAAATATAAATTACCTCTATGAGAGACCTTAAAAACCCAACCCCTACACAAAATCTAAAGTCTATAACTATACAAAATATCTAGGCAATTTAATCAATAATAACGCTAAGATCCAAACTACAGAACACCTGTTGCAAAATACCTAGGTAACGTAATCAATAATTGCGCGAAGAACTAAATTATGTAACAGATGGTGACCGAGCCAAGTAAAATGTTTTAGTAATGTTGTATACGTCATACGGAGATCACGTGATCTTCCAGAATTTACTAGAAGATAGGTAAAATACCTTTGTCAGACTCAACCTTCCAAATCATTACCATATAAGGTAGTAGTCATTGCGGTCGCTAAACTTTCAAGGGAGAGATAGGTTAAATGATGTGTCAGACTCAATCACGTGACTCTCGAGAACATTCCAAATCACTGGTATATACAGCCGTTAAATTCTCTCGTAGTCATTGCGGGAACAGACTTTCAAGAGAGAGGATACAACAGAAGAATCAGGTAAGTGATATTATATTTTAAGTTTAGATAATATTTCTACATTATATCATACTTCTTTTGATATGTTTTCATATTTTCTAACCCTCATTGGTAAAATATCTGTTAACATACTATCAATAATACGGAACTCGCGTATTAAATTATTAAATCGTCCATATAATATTTTATACCACGCAAGTAAGATCGTATCTGATCGAGTAATTTTTTATAGGTGATACTAGCAGCTTGGCAACTATTTTTTTTTAGTTGCGAGTCTAGGTTCAACTTTTTTACACGCTGTTGAAAGAGAGACACCTTTACCAGATATGATTAATAAAAACGGATTTAATGATACCCCACTTGAAATTATACCAGAACTGGTCATTAACAACGGTAGATATGATATTACCCGAAGGATCTTGTTGTAGTATTTGTAACATTTTTTTTACGCACCAAAGTTTTTTGTGATAATATTTGTAGTATTGTTTTAGTGCGTCCACATCCTGTACTGGAATATCTTTTGAAATATGATTGAAATCAACTATACTTCTTTTCATTATAATATTTTATTTACATAATCCCAAGTTTGATTAAGTAGTAGGTAATTATTATAATTCAGCTGCAAATTCCAAATACCAATAATAATCGGCATTAAATAGAATTGTATTAACCAGTTCAAGTATAAATTCTACTTCAATACCTTTAAATATTACTATATATACAGTTCCAAAAGACGTATTCAAATTACGCAATGGAAATCTGATTAATATTTTAAAATTTTCAATGCTAATCACTGTGAATCTATACATACCAGTAACTTCTGAAGTGTATTTGATAGAATTATTTTGCTGCCTCCAATCACCAGACCCAGAAGCAACAGTATACACAATATTTTTAATCTGTTTGTGAGGAATTTTAATCATACTTGTTTTCTCAACAATACTAGGAATTCCACTAATAATATCATTGAGTTTTATGTTAATATCATTAAGGTTTGTGTTAATATTAGCGAGTGTAATGTCAATATTCGATGGATTTCCCAAAAAAATCATTTTTGAGTGTGTTTATGTTTCTGCGAAAATTTAAAAACGTGTCCACGTGACCAAGAAATTCATTTTTGAGCGCAGTTATTTCACTATTGATTGGAACGTCCTGATCATCGACGTATTTCTTTGTTGCAGCATCAAAATCAGACTCTGGTGTTCTGAGGTAAGTAATGGCATTATGGTTCATGTTTAGAAATGCACGCATCAAACCACCATTGACTGACACATACTTCGATTCTTGATCGTCAACATATTTTATTGTTGTAGCATCATTATCAGTAGTTGGATATCCAAGATCTGTAATTTTACTTTTGTTCATAATAACAGTCCCAGTAAATACATCACCTGCTTTTTTAACATGATCATTCACTGACCTATCAGAATCTTGTATCTTACCTCGATTGTTAAAAGTCATGATATTATCAGTAACCGCAGTAGGATTTCGTACGAGTACATCTGACAGTTGCCCATTACTCGATTTTAATCGACCTTTTTTGTCCTGGAAAATGACGACTTCATTTGGGTCTACACTGGCAACATTTAATAAATTATTGATTTAATTTTTGAGCTGATCAAGAGTTGCATACCTTGATAAGTCACCTTGATAACCTTCTGTGGATACATCTCCTGCTATTGTTCCAAATTTTGTATAGTAAATCATTATTTACTATCCTACATACAATTATCAATATTATATAAAATTATAACAACAATGGCAAAGTCGACAATATTAAACTTTGATGCAGAGAGACTGGTGAAGCACAAACATAACAATGAACTTCCTGATTGTCATTATCTTATTGTTGGGCGAACTGGATCAGGAAAAACAAATTTGCTTATGAATTTGCTTCTTGGTGATAACTTTAACTATGACAGAGTTTATATTTACACAATCAATCCACAGTAAGATAAGTATGAGTTATTAAGCGAGTATAATAACAAGCTTCGTGATGATCTTAAGGCAGGTGAAGATTTTTTTATAATTAGGCAGCCAGAAGATCTTATTCCAGTTATTCAACTTGATGCAGATGAACATAAGATAGTAGTTTTTGACGATATTCCGCTAAATAACATGGAGATGAATAAAATAAGATCGTATTTCTCACTGTCACGTAATAAACAGTGTAATTCTGTTTATCTCGCTCAAGGATTTTTATATTGTTGACAGATTTATTCGGCGAGATACGGGTTGTTTTATATTATTTCCAGGACTAGACAATGTTGACGTTAGAAATATTGCAAGCGAGTAATGCGGTGACGTGACAAAAGATAAGTTTATTGAACTTTATCGTAATGCTACAAAAGATAAATACAACTTTTTCTTATTTGATAACTTACAAATGATCCAACTAAAATGTTTCGCTGTTGTATTAACAGTTACTTACAGTAGAGCGTTTTAGTTTTATAAAATTTATAATAATAATAGTGGACAAACGAGCAAGATACATACAACACGTAGAAGATCTAAAAAAAAAACTTGCTCAATCTCAGGCATCATTTAAGCAAAAAGTACAGCAAGCAAGACGTGGGCAAGTAACTGCTACAGAAGCAACAGCTACAATTTTCAAACCATTTACTGAAGCACTACTTGGAAAACAACCTGAAACTAAACCACTATCAGAAGAAGAACTTAAACAATTGCAAGAAAAAGGGTTGGTTGGAATTGTTAAAGAACAGCAAGAAGCAGCTGCTGCAAAAATTGCTACTAGATCTGATGAAGAAAAAAGAAAACTAACTGAAGCACTTACAGCAAATATAGCTGATCCTGCTGATAGACAAGCTGAAATAGATCGTTTGATAAATAATCCGCTGGAACTTGAGCGAAGATTGGAAGAGTTAACAACGCAAGGAATAAAAAATATTGTGACAAATTTATTAGGAGAAAAAAAAAAGATATCAAAGAGGAGCAAAAAAAGTTGGTGAGCTTACTGTAAAGTTTATGGAAGTTGGAGAGAAAAGAAATTTTTTAAAAGAAGAGCAAATGATGAGATAAAAGAAAATGAGTATGATGATTTTTTAAAGAAAGAAAATATTAAAGATATTGATAATATAAGTAAGTGGACTAATGTAGAATATCAAGCATTAATCGATAGATTAGATGAAATAATAAGAGTTACTGCTAAAGATGAATTAAACACGGCTACAGAAACTGAGAATATGTATCCTCTTTATGATAGAATGAGGTATAGTGTTATTGCTTCAACATTTGGAAGAACAGCAGAAAGTGGTAGACCAAAAGGTTTTGGTAAGGGGTGGAGTTTTATAAGGAAATTTACTACATTCGATAAAATTCGTGTGGAAAAAATAGAGAAGGAAAAACAGGAACTAGTGTAAAAATATTTACATCAACTACTGAAATGATAGGTAGATTAATGTTATTAATATCATCAAAAGAAGCTGGACATGTTAGTGTTGAAATTGATAATGAAATCATTGACATACTTGATCATCTAAGATCGGGCGAATTATTAATATCTGACGAATATGAAACTTTATACCGCGACTTAATTTTGTAAAATGATATAATATAAAAAATGTCAACAACATTATTGCTAGATTCTAGTGAGTTTGCGAAAGATAGTGCAAATTTTTCAGTAAATTATATTCCTCCTATACAATTAGATCCTGCAAAACAATATGAGATTGGATTAATTTCTTGTACTTGCTGGAATGCTATGCCTAACGTGAAAAATGATATTAACGATGAAATGTGGTTTACTATGATTACAACATCTTCAATATCTACAACAAAAAGAATAAAAATTCCACAAGGAGCTTATAGTATTACTGATCTAAACAGAACAATCAAAGAGCTCATAACAAAGGCTGGCGGTGTGGCTGATAATTTTGAATTGGCTGCGAATTATAACACATTGCGAGCTAGGATATTTTTGAAAAATATAGTAATCAGTCTTGAAGCAAGAGAAAGAAGTATTGCACAACTGTTAGGATTTACTGAAAAAACTTACACTGCACTTGATCAGGCTCTTACGTATGACAGTGAACTGCCAGTAAATATAACAGAAGTAAATACGATATTAGTAAATTGCTCTATTGCTTCTGGCTTTTATACATCAAAAGGCAGCAAAGGTCAAACGATTTACATTTTCTCACCATAAGTTTCGCCTGGTTCTCTCATGCAAATAACTCCACGACATATTATCTATTATCCGTTAAATGTTGAAAATCAAATATCAAGTATAATAATGCAGTTGACATATCAATCAGGAAAACACTTGCATTTTAATAATGAAGTTGTATCTTATTATTTACATCTACGCGAGCAAAAGTAAAAATTATGCAACATCAAATATAATGTAACAAAGAAAAAAAGTTTATCGAAGAAAAATAGTAGGAGGAATTTTTGGAAATATATTCACTAAATTTATTGAAAATATTCCGGGTGTAGCGCGTAAAGTTGCACCAATTGCTATTGACGCTGGTAAAGCTTTGCAACTGGGGCTGCATCTGCCGCTGGGACTGCAGTGGGACAAAAAATAGCTGATAAAATAAAAGGAGATCCACCGACTGCATCTGAAATAAAACAAGCTATCTCAGAAATCGCTCCAACAAAAGAAACTCAACGAGCTATGATAACAACAACAAAAAAAAAACTATTATCACGAAAGGGCGAGCAGATCATACAAAATTTGATATCTAAAGTAACAGTACCGCAATAAAATTTTATATAATCTAATAAATAAAATATCTGTTATAAATTATCTCGAGTTAACAGAAACTCATGACATCGACAACGATGTGACAGAATTTGAGTATGTTGAGTATCTCGATGAGAATTTTAACGAACCAAATAAAGCTGGTATTAGAACCTTTAACACCAGAGACGAAGACGTATTTCTACTGCCACATAAGGCTATGTTAAAAGTTCGTGGTCAGATTATGACAGTAGCCAATCCACCTGCTGCAATTGCAGTTGGAGCAGATGTAGCTCTTATAAATAACGGCTGGTGTTTATTTAAAAGTGCTAGATCAACTGGCCAATCAAACTAAAGAAGATATTTCAGGTCATCTACAAGTTGCAAGTACAATTTTAAATATTATTTCGTTTTCCGACGATTACTCGAGATCAACTGCAACCAACATGATGTGGTTTTAAGATACTGGAAGGCGTATAGCTGAATCAACAGAAATTTTAAAGAGAAGCGCTATAGTACATGGAGCTGATGCTGATGCAAATGCTGTAATTGTGAGAAATTTTCTCATTGCTAATGCTGCTGCTCTAGATATTGCCGCACCTGCTGCAGATGCTAATGAAAAGCTACAAGAGTTTCTCTTATAGCAGCTTTTAATAATCTAAATATAACACCACCAGCTGCAGATGCAAACGGTACTGCGATGTTAAATTTGCTTCTTAACACACTTGACGTGAGAAATCCACGTTATAACGAAGGTTTTACTAGACGAAGAAAACTTGCAGCAGGATCACGTCAAATCACAATGATGCTTCCACTAAGCATGATTTTCGACTTTTGTTGCGATCATGATAAAGTATTTCGCGGAGTAAAACATACTCTTATTTTAGATCGAGCAGAACAAAACGATTGCTTGTTTAGATCTGGAGGGGCTGATGTACAGTTTATCATAAACAAACTTGCTCTGTGTATGCTACGTATAACACCGCCCATCACAAAAATGTCAGAACTAAATAACACGCTTGATAAGCATACAAACAGAATTTATTTTAAGCAGCATAAGATATATCAGACAGCGGTTCCAAATACTACTGACTACTCGTGGAGGGTCACAACAACATCAAGCGAACAACTGCCGAGACAAATATTTGTCGTATTTCAACAGCACGCCCGACGAGGAAACCAACAACAAAATAATGCAATATTTGACCACGCTGATGTCAGACGAATATACCCTAGATTAAATTCAAAGCAATATCCAGAACGAGCTATAGAATGTAATTTTGCTGATGACGCTAATAAAAATATTACTCGAACGTACATGTACCTGCTTGACGCAAATCAAAAATATCAGGATGTTGAAGATGGATCTCAGATATTAGCAGAGGAATTTCGTACACTTTATCCTTTATTTCATTTTGATGTCAGTAAACATAGCGAGCGATCTGTAGACAGCACAGCGGATATTAAAATTACCTGGACTCTTGGAGCGGTTCCAATAGCGCCGTTGTACGTATACGCATTAGTGATTAGTGATAGATTTATCACGATAGATTCAGTTGGAAGTAAAATGACTGTTCAAGTTTAATCTATAGTTGTTATATAAAATGACAAAATATATTGTCAAAGAAGTATATTTGACTGATGGTCAAGTTAAAAAATTAGTAGCTGCTGTTGCAAAGCGAAACAGCGCTGGCAAAAGAAGGTGATTTTCTTGGTCCAGCATTATCAGTATTAGCTAGTACAATAATACCTTAAGTTTTGCCGGTGTTTGGAACATTAGGACTAGCAGCAATGTCAGGAGCAGTCTCTGGCGCAACGAAGAAAGCTGTTGAGGGTAATGGTATCATTCGTGGAAGTGGAATAAAAATATTGTAAATTTTATGTAAATGATATATTATAATGCCACAACGGAAAAAGTAATCGCTAACAACAAAATCGCCAAAAAAAAAAGAAAACAACAAAACGCAAACAGGTAAAACACGGAGGAATTATTCCTTTCGCTCCACTTTTGGCGAGACTAGCGGGAAGTCTGCTGCCAAATCTTTTATGAATAGGACGTGGCCTAACATTACCAGGAACACGACCACCCCGTTAAGTAATTATGATATAATTAATAAGTTAAAAGCAGTTCCTGGATTTCACGGAGTTTATTCCAAAGACGAACTCACAGTAATAAAATCGCCGTCAGCTGTAAGTTCGTGTGTGATAAATTTGCAAGATTTCAATGATGGATCCGGTACGCATTGGGTAGCAGTTTATAATAATAATTATTTTGACTCGTTTGGACTTTCTCCAAGCGTAGTAATAAAAATGTATATGAACAAAAAATATAAAAAGGTATATTATTCATCAAATCAACTCCAACCTGTTGGAACGTCTGCTTGCGGATATTATTGAATAATGTTTATCCGACAGATGAGCAGAAATCTCAATTTTTTAAAATTTATTTTACAGTTTGACAAGCAACCTTCTCACGCTAATGATGAGATTGCAATTAATTTTATCTAAACTTACAAGTATAATAATGTCAACATATTGTCCTAAGTGTAGAATTAAAACAGAAAATATTATTGAAACAACAGAAGAAACAAAAAAAAAACAAACAAACAACAGGATGATGTTAAAAAGTATTTGTGCAATCTGTGGAAAAAGAAAAAATGTTTTTATAGAAAACGTCCCCAGCGACAGTGTCGTTAGGCGCTGGTTATCCTAATGTTGTCAAGGAGGTTATTTTAGTAGACGACTAAAAATATAGAATGATATGCAACTGAGATTCTGACAGAGATTTGTGTCTTGAGCAAAATAAAACTGTCGCATACTGTCAATGATGTAACAACAGAGAAATAATAGGTACAGGTATAGATATACACAAAATTATTGGTAAATTACCAAAACCAAAAGGCGGTTGGACTTTGCCAGGTCATCGGTATACAGGACCTTACAATCCGCTTGATCAACAACTAGATGAAAACGATAATCCATTGCCAGGACAAGAGCCTTACAATCAAGTGGATGCAATAGCGATGCATCATGATATCTGTCATCGTGATCATGAAAACTCGAAAGCAGATTGTGATAAAGTAATGTTAGACGAATTACGTGATATGGAGCCAACAAACATGAGAGAACATTTTGATAGAAGATTTGTTCAGGGAATGATTGGAGCAAAATATAAACTTGGACTCGGTAAAGAATTATACGATGATCTTGCAATCGAACTACATAGACCTAAAAAAAAAGTTTCCGAGACGTCAAGTTGTCGCTAATGCCGTAGATGATATCTGGGCAATAGATTTGGTGGATGTATCCAATCTGGCTCAGTTTAACGTTGGCGCTGATGGCGCTCCAAAAAGGTATTTGTTTAATGTTATATATGTTTTTAGCAAATACGCTTTCAGTGTACCTGTTTCGGATAAGACAGGAACTTCAATGACTGATGCGCTAAAACAAATAATAACGAGTACAGAAAGAAAACTGAATAAAATCTGGACTGATCACGGAGCAGAGTTTTTTTTAACAAAATGTTTGAGCAGTTTCTAGAACAAAATAATATAAAAAATACGTTACAGGGAACAAGTAAAAAAGCGTTGTTGTCGAGAGATTTAATCGCACGTTAAACGAAAACATACACAAACATTTGACAGCTAAAAACACCAATAGGTACATCGATGACCTTTCTCAAATTGTGGACAAGTATAATAACACAAAACATCGAATTATCAAAATGTCACCTAATACTGCTATTAAAAATCCGATATTAGCAAATTCAAACATGTACCGCAGACATAAATTTAAGGTTGGTGATAAAGTTAGAATTTCTTTGATAAAAAAGGTATTTGCAAAAGGATTTACTCCAAACTGGAGAGAAGAAGTATTTGTTGTTGATAAAGTACTTTTAACAATACCTGTAACGTACGCGTTAAAAGATCTGGCAGGGGAGACTATAGTAGGTAGTTTTTACGAACAAAACTACAGAAAACTGAACAAGATGTTTTCGTTATCGAAAAAGTGATTAGGAAAAAAGGAGATAAAAGGTTAGTCAAATGGCGTGGGTATAGCGATAAATTTAACAGTTGGATTCCAACCAAGCAGATTATGATATAATGCTATTATAAATTAATTCATACTTTCGTTTGACAGATTTACATTTTACTGGTTTACATAACGATATTAGATACTGCTTGCGATCGTCAGAGATCGTCATTAGATTAAAGGTTTTAACAAATATGAAATCGAATTTGATATTTTTCTGTCGGCCTGGAATGTTAATGTTTAAGAAAGGTTTGATCAGCTGCCAAAAGAGTTGTTGCTCGGCAACGGTAAAATTAAATTTCATTATTTTTTTTAGCAATGTGATACTTGACATTATATTTTCCAGTGGTTAGTCTGCTGTAATTTGATTTATCAACGACGGTGACTATTTTATTATCATCGTCAGACTCGTTGTTGTATAAAATATCATCTTTGCTATAACCAACAAATTTGTCTATCATATCGTTAATGATTGTAATATTGTCTGCAACTTTATCGTTAATGTTTACATCTCTTGCAGTGTTATCTTCTGCGTATAATTCAGCAAGTCGTTTCATCACGTCCATTATTATAATATATTTTTATTTAATTTGTTATTATATGATTTACAAACTATTATTAATCATCATATCTAAAAACAATCCTGGCATTATATTTGATTGAAAAAGCTGATCTTGTTACTCTATCAGCTACAAATTTTACTGTAATAGGATGTATATTATAATATTTCGCCGCAGCTGTAATCAATTTGAATTTCATATCCTCGTCCGTTTCGAGATGTAACGAAGAAACGGGATTTGCTGGACATCTAAAATTAATACCACCACCTCGTCCTTTTTCACATTTTCCTTCTGCGTCACTAGTTCTAGATTTTCCAATCGATTATCTGTTTTTACGTTATTGATATGATTAATTACCAGACCATCGGGTATAGATCCATGAAATACCTCGTAAACAAAACGATGAGATTTATAAGTAAATTTATCGACTAGTGTCTCTAATAATACCGCGATCGTTAGCCTCGTATAAATCAAAGACCGGATGCGGCTGAAACTAATCTTGTAAGGATAAGTTTTCGATATTATCATCAGTGACTGCACCGTTCACATGATATACACGCTGTCCCTCTGGAATATTATCGCAGAACAACGTGTAAATAAAATCTTTTCTAAACATCTCCATTCTCTCAGTATTATCTCCCTTTACACTCATCTTATAACCCACTGACGTTGCTTTGCCAACAAAATTTCTAGTTTTGATGTTAATAACCGAACCTAATGCATTTCCAGCGTATAGGTTGTACTTTGTGTGAACGTGATATACCTCTTGCTCATATGCGCTTGTCAGATTTTGTGTCATTATACTATAGTGATTTTTATAACTCTAATTGTTTTTTTCAACCTGGCGCATGCGTTGTGTGTGGTAAATTATCTATCAAACTATCAATTAGACATTAGATTATAGTATAGCAATGTCGAAATTGCGTGTCATAGCCAAAAAGAGCCTTATGGGAGTACCTGAAAAAATAGCGACTGCTTTTGCAGGATTTGACAACAGTGATCGGTTCGATAATCAAATCGTACTGATAAATTTTACTGCAGCAAATCTCTTTCATCTACTACAGACAACTGTAAAACGTGAGCTCGAAAAACACAAAAGTATCAGATTATTAGTGCAATATCATACTATATTTTCGAAGCTACTTGTGACGGAAGAATCAACTAACAAGAAAATTGCAGACCCTTACATCAACGCGAAATTCAGACGTGTTTTACTTGGGACTGATATTTTATCACTATCTAATGAAATACACCAAGAAATTTGGAAAAAAAATAGAAGAATTTACCGAATTAGGTTTTGGTTGGAAGTTTGAAATGATCAAGGAAATTTTGTTTCACACGATAAAATATGACGTATTACAAGATAGTTCGTACATCGACCTGCCACCAAAAATAAAAAGTAAAAGATGTTGTATAAACATCAAAAACGTAGATAACAAATGTTTCCAATGGGCAGTTCTTTCTGCAATATTCCCAGCAGAAAAAAAAAATGCTGATCGTGTTGAGAAGTATATCAGTCACGTGTCAAGATTACATTGTGCTGGTATTGATTTTCCAGTGGCAGAAAATCAGATACCAAAATTTGAAAAGCAAAATAATATTTCGATTAACGTTTTCGGATTAGATGAAAAAGAAAACGTCTATCCGAGATATATTTCAGAAAAAGCTTCACAATCGACTATCAATTTACTGTTTTATAAAAACCATTACGTTTGGATCAAAGACTTTAACGGTCTAGTTTGTGGACAGTACAATAAACGAAAAAAGAAAACGTTCTTTTGTTATCGCTGCGTGCACGGTTGTAATGACCATGAAAAATTACAAAATCATTTGCAGTATTGTAATGATGTACAAAGAATAACAATGCCGTCTAAAAATGATAGTGTGTTACAGTTTGTTAATCATAATCATAAACTAAAAATTCCTTTCGTTATATACGCTGATTTCGAATGCTTACTTCAACCTGTACTTGGCGTAGAAAATAATCCTAATCAATCGAGTACAAGAAAAGTTCAAAATCATGTTCCATGTGGAGTAGCGTACAAGGTAGTTTGTTGTACTGATTCTAGATTATCTAAACCAATCCAATACTATCGTGGTAAAAATCCAGCTGTCTGGCTTCTCAAGCAGTTGATTAACGAAGTTAATAATATTACTTATCGTTTGAAAAAAGTAACGCCAATGTTAAAATTAACACCTCAACAAGAATCTGATCACGAGCAAGCAGAAATTTGTCATATTTGTGAAAAAGCTTTTGACGATAACAAAAAAGTACATGATCATTGCCATTTGACCGGACAGTACCGTGGAGCGGCTCATAATCAGTGTAATTTAAAATTTCATGCTCCAGATTTTATTCCGGTTATTCTTCACAATTTTCGAGGATATGATAGTCACATTATAGTAGAAGCTTTTGGTGATACTGCTATAAAAGCTCGTCTAAAACTCGATAACGTCATCAAATGTATTTCAAATAAGTTTGAAAAGTATATGACAGTTACGCTAGGTAAATTGCGTTTCATTGACAGCCTGCAGTTTATGGCAGCCTCGTTAGATGAGTTAGTAAAAGGTTGTAGTAAATTTGATAACGTAAGAGATTGTTTTGGAGATAAATTTAATCTACTAGCTAAAAAGGAGTTTTTCCATACGAATACCTCGACGACTGGAGTAAATTTGATGAAACATCTTTACCTGACAAAGATAAATTTTACTCGCAACTTAAAAATAAAAATATAACCGATGATGAGTAAAAGTATGCACAAAATATCTGGAAAGAATTTGATTGTGAGACTTTTGGTGATTATCATGATTTATACCTGAAAGCTGACGTGTTATTATTAGCAAATGTTTTTGAAAGTTTTCGAGAAGTAAGTTATAATAATTACGGATTAGATCCTTGTTTGTATTATTCTGCACCTGGGTTGTCATGGGATGCTCTGCTAAAGTTAAGTAAGGTAAGGTTGGAATTACTGACTGACGTCGATTCGTTCAATTTTATCGAAAAAGGTAACAGAGGCGGTATTAGCGTGATAACAAAAAATATGCTGAAGCAAACAACAAATATTTGAAAAAGTATAATCCTGAGCTTCCTTCGAAGTATATAGTTTATCTAGATTGTAATTACTTGTACGGGTATTCGATGGCAGAACCAATGCCTCTTGGTGGATTTCACTGGATCACGGTTGATCAATTTCTATCGGAGACAGAAAAAAAGATACCTGACGATGTTTCATATTCCGTTGATAATGATCTCGATTATCCAACTTGGCTACACAAATTGCATAACGATTACCCTTTCTGCGCGGAATCGATGGCTATAGATTATAGTTTGTTATCAAAAGAACAACAAGCGTTAGCATCACCAAGACAACATTCCATGGTCAAAAAACTAGTACCAAATTTGCTTAATAAACGTTATTATGTTTTGCATTACAAAGTTTTAAAACAAGCAGTCGATGCTGGTCTTGTGTTGAGAAAAGTTCATCGTGTACTAAAATTTAATCAGTCGCCGTGGATGAGAGGTTACATTAACTCGAACACTTCAAGAAGAGTTGTAGCAAAAACTGATTTTGAGAAAATCTTCTTTAAACTGATGAAGAATTCCGTTTTTGGTAAGACGATGGAGAATATTAGGAAAAGCGTAAATATCGAACTAGATAATGATATCAGTCGTAGAAACAAACTTGTGTCAGACGATGATTTTGTGAGCATGAAAATTTTTAATGAGAATCTTGTTGCGACACAAAGAAGAAAAACAAATCTAAAACTAAACAAGCCTATCTACGTTGAAGCTGCAGTGTTGGATTTATCAAAGTGGCTGATGTACGATTTTCATTATAATTTTGTTAAAAATCAATGGCCGGCCAGTAGATTATTGTTTACTGATACTGATTCACTCGTGTATGAAATCGAATGCGAGGACATCTATTAGGATATGTTTGATAATAGATATCTGTTTGATCTTTCTGATTACCCACGTGACAGTAAATTTCATGACGATACAAATAAAAAGGTTATTGGTAAGTTCAAAGATGAAATGAACTCGCGCGCTATCAAATTCTTTATCGGATTACGTAGTAAAATGTATGCCGTATTATTAGATAATAATAAAAAAAACGAAAAAAGCAAAAGGTCTGCCACGTGATTTTGTTCAAATTTTATGAAATTTGATTACTACAAGTATGCGCTTGATGGCGGTGTTAGCTTTATGAGAGCTATGGCAATTCGAGCGAAACGTCATAAGCTTGAAACAGCTGTCATTATCAAATGCGGATTGAGTAATTTTGATAATAAGCGTTATTGCGAAAATGGGGTAGATACACTTGCATTTGGGTATTGTCATGATGATAGATCTATACTTGGCATTATCTTTTCCAACTGAAATTTTATCTAAACTTAAGAAATAATGTTTGACAATTTAACAGTGAGAAATAGCTACAGTAGCAAGATTAAATATCTAATGATTGATGGTAAACCATTGACAGTTGAAATTAATAATGAAACATCAGGTATATGTTTTAGTGGAACACGTGACAAGCTAAAACTTTCGCTCATCAGATCTGATGACAGCGAGTAATTTAATTATCTCGAACAATTGAATCAAAGGTTACTAGAGGAGTTTAAAAACTTTCATAGTTCGATTAGCCAACAAAAATATACTAAACTTACAATTGATCTCGATCGGTCAAAGGTATATTTTATCGACAACAAATATCCTCTTAACAAACCACAAATAAACGATTTGTTGAAATCTCGTCGTTGTGTGAGTGGTAAAGTAATGTTTAGTCTCTATCATCGTGATAATGAAGTATTTTTAATGTGAACAGTTGAAACATTAATCATTGGTGATGAAATATAAATAATATCACTTACCTGATTCTCCTGTTGTATCCTCTCTCTTGAAAGTCCGTCGCCGCAATGACTATGAGAGAATTGAACGGCTTTATATACCAGCGATTTGGAATGTTCTCGAGAGTCACGTGATTGAGTCTGACACATCATTTAACCTATCTCTCCCTTGAAAGTTCAGCGACCGCAATGACTACTACCTTATATGGTAATGATTTTGAAGATTGAGTCTGACAAAGGTATTTTACCTATCTTCTAGTAAATTCTGGAAGATCACGTGATCTCCGTATGACGTATACAACATTACTAAAACATTTTACTTGGCTCGGTCTCCATCTGTTACATAATTTAGTTCTTCGCGCAATTATTGATTACGTTACCTAGGTATTTTTCAACAGGTGTTCTGTAGTTTGGATCTTAGCGTTATTATTGATTAAATTACCTAGGTATTTTGTATAGTTATAGACTTTAGATTTTGTGTAGGGTTGGGTTTTTAAGGTCTCTTATAGAGGTAATTTATATTTGTTTGAAGGATTGGAGGGTGTGAAAAAAGGATATTTGGGCTCACATCCTCCTTTTCCTTAAAAAAAAATATATCTGCCACTTGACCAGTTTTTTTGTGTATTTAAATAATCTTTGACTTTGGATTTTGTGTAGGGGTTGGGTTTTTAAAACTTGACTATGCTCTATACGATGATATTGATTAGGTAGCAGATGTTATCAAGTAAGGTATACATGTTCTAGCTTGGCTGGTTCTATAGATGATATTGATTAGATAACTGATGTTACCAAGTAAGGTATACATGTTATGAGCTAGGATCTGTTTTACAATTGTATGTGTATATCATTGGGGTGAGAGTTTAGGACAAAGAGAAGTGGTCATTTTGTATTTGTTTGGAGGTCTGGAGGGTGTGAGATAGGGGTCGTTGAGATGAAATCAGCCTTTTGTATTACTACTAACGCAACGAGACAACCATGTAGAGGACACACTTCTCTTATATCTCTATGTATTATGTATGTGTCGTCATGTTTTCTAGTTTAGATTATCTCCATCTTTCATCACATCACTGTTACGTTGCGTTGAGTCGAAATGCGTTTTAATTGGTGAATCGCCACTTGTGGGGGGGGTGAGCTCCGTATAACGTCATTGTATACATGACTGCAAGAATGCCTGCCTTGATTCTCATTTTTAGGGTTACACCAAATTTTCTTTTAAAACTAAACACTATACTTGCTTTAAGATGGAAATTTGTTTTATGTATATCATTTCCTTTTATGGTTCATCTATATCGACTGAGGATAAATTTTTATTACTACGCTTTGTAGCCAGGGAAGTGACAAAATCAGTCATTTGGAACGGTAACGGTGCAGGATAGGAATAGTGTACACACTGGATCATACTTTCATTAGACACAATGCAAAGCAAAATTTGATATTGCAAGTTCAAAAAACTTGTTATTCAACATTTATTCAGTAAATGTATTGAAATTACAAAGTTTTGAATTAAAGAGTCCCAGTTTAAATAACGTGCCCTATGCGTTTCGGGACTAATTAGCTTTCTATGATGATGGAAAAGTAATTTAAGTAATCGCCCTGTTTTTTTTAAAAATTATTTTATGATCAATCTAGACCTATAAGCCAATAAGTGACATTTTAAATAAGTACAAGACTGTACACGTGAAAACATAACTGTTTTGAAAATTAATATTTCATGTGATAATAGAGAAACAACAAACATATAAACCAAAAGGGTACCTAATGAACCAAAAGCATTCATTTCACATTTTTTGTTCTGCACATCCTCTTCCAGTGCGGAGGTCTGGTCCTCCAAGATCTTACATAGCCTCATCAGTTCCCGCACCTCAGTCTCCATCATCATTACCTCTTTTTGCTTCTGGGTCACAAGGTGCTCTTTCTTTCTGCAAGTATCATACAAAATTGACGGCATCTAACACATGTAGCGAATTTGTAGTTCGTATGTCATTGTATTTCTTAATTATGTCATGCAAATACACTCTGAACTTGCGATGTGTTGTGATAGTGTGAAACATGAGTCAACACGTATCGGAAAATAATCGCGCTATAAAATCTTGCCACGTTCAGGTACGTTTTCGAAACATAATATACATATCAGGTCTTTACACTCTTTCAAATTCCGCTGCATTTGGACACTGGGTGTCATTTCAGGACCTAACTCCTGTGTTGACGTATTAAAATTACGTCACGAGGCGGGATGCAACAAGCTCTTTGATTGGTTTATTTAGTTTCTCTAAACTACTGCATTTGTATACAAAGCATTAGAAGCGACGGATCGGGGTGATTTTCTGTCATTGAGAACTGACGCAGTGGTTACAATAAATTAAAGATATCCTGTCATGGCTGCGATAATGCTTCGGGTATAGCAATTAGCTGAAGATAATTCAAAAATATAATTCGGGTTCCATTCCAAATGTTTGAGTGGACATTGATTTGAATGTGAGAATTGTTTATAACAGCAAGGACACCTATCTGTTTTCACATACAGTAGTAGAAGATCATGATCAGCGAATATAATCGTACTTAGAACGTGTATAATTGATTCAGATATGGCGGGGCATCGTCTATGATGAAATCTGGGTTTACGATGTTCGCGACAGATGTTAATGATACAAATATAATGACGGTACATTAACCATATAGATTTTATAATAAATTTTTACTATTAGGTGAATAGCAGGAAAAAAAATGTTAATTTTATATAAATATCATTAACGACGAAAATGCATTGCTTCAGTAATTCGCTCTTTGAAGAGGACGGTGCTGTTAATCAAAAGCATGAAGTCCTGAAGATGCTATTATTCAGTCAACAAAAATAATAAAACTAATCACGATCCAGTTTCCGCTCAAGTAATTTAAAAGACTGGCTTTGGCTATTACAAATTACACAAGAACACTACTATAGGCACTGAGCTGAAAATTTCGTCACAAAATTATTATTGTTCTGATGCGTGTCAATGGAGTCAACATTGTTACTTTGAAGCGTTTATTAACGTGGAATATCCATGTTTTTTATATTCGTGAATTAAATATAAAACACTGATTAGCAACAGTTTTTTTTTTCTAGTTTTGTTGCACTACCACATTTTCACAATTAAAAAATATATCCTTATATTTTAATGCGAAAATACAAGATTTGTACTCCTGCCAGACGACGATTGACTGTGTTCCCATAGAAGTTATACTTATCATTGAAATATCACGAATATTTGTATCTCTCGATAAATGTAATTAGTTTTCACGTAAGAAAACTAAATATACTTAGTGCATGTTGTCTATCATATAATATGTAGAAAACATGCTTTATAAAAATCGCCTTACCAGAACAGAATTTTTTTGTTTAATAAAAAAAATAACTCGCGTGAATTACAATATTATCACGTATTCACTGCCGCCATCGGACAAAAGAAAATCGGTCTGTTTGTAATGTCTGCGTATATAACATAGGTCAGGATATCAATCTGTCCATCCGAATATAACAATTTACTTGCTAGTAAAACTTTCCTGATACTATAGCTAAAATAGACAATGATGTGTCTATTTTTTTTCGACTCAAAGAAAGCACGATCTATGTTTTCATGTGATAGTTTTATCGACTTGTGGCTCGAACTCAAAACAAAAATGGCACACACTTACCTTACTCCTCGGGAAAAAATGAACAGCAAGCATAATTCAAGAGATAATTGTCATTAATAATTTACTAGTACGAAAAAGTTTCGCACAAATATTTTAGAGAAGATAATATATTTATTTCAATAAACCGGACATTAGGCAATCATATAATATTGCTAGTATATATTATATTGCATTCTCACAATATTAATTCATTACCCACTACTATATTCTATATTTAAAACGATCAAGACATCACAGATGCTGGTTGAAAATAGTCTCGTGAAAACATAGACTCGCCAATGAAAATATGGCAATTACGTTATTAAAGAAACTCCCATTTGATTAGAAACGCTAACACGTTTACAATGTATTGGCTGCTTCTGCTACAATCAGGTTAGAATTATGAATTGATGAATGAAATGACTGGTTCATGAATGTGTTTATCTTTGTTCCATTTGTTTTTAAAATCAATTAAGAGTATAAACAAAAGGAAAGGTGTACAAATACTTTAACATGCAATAGTTTGTCCATTACCTTTGAAGAAATATATATTGTTTAAATTATTAAAAGCTGTAATACCAAAATCTACTCCTTAAACTCTGAAAAAGAAATGACAGGGATGTACATCCTTAGATGTGCACGTAACAAGGTAACGAGTACAATATCTATTGATGTAGCGAATCATTTCAAGATGCTCTGTCACTGACGTACTGGTTATAGACCAATTCTCGCCGCGAAACAATTGTCGCCATAATAATAATAATAATAATAATAATAATAATAATAATAATAATAATAATAATAATAATAATAACTCTGTTAATCATATTATTCTGATGCTTATTTTCGATCGTGCATTTCAGCTATAATCACTTTTTTTTTAAAACAGGAACCAAAACTTTGCCTGCGGTCGCGAGTTATTATTAATATGGGGACAATCGGCACACGGCGAAAATAAGTCTATAACCAGTATAATTTTTGTATTCATATAATTGGCATTGCGATGCAAGCTATATTTTAATAAGTTTGGTAAAAGAAAATATTTATATAAAAATGAGCGTTTGTTTGAACTTCATTTACATTTTCGGTATCTATAAAGTCAATCAATATCTATGAAATAATAAGGAGTGAAAATTTGCACGGCTTAAATATATCTTTTTTAAACCTAATTTCAGCAGTACTAACAAGAAGAAAAACAAGACTATATATATATATATATATATATATATATATATATATATATATATATATATATATATATATATATATATATATATATATATATATATCAGGGATAGATAAGATGATAGTATCCGGTTTGGTCTACAAATCCATTGAAATACATTGTGATTTCTACTTAAAATACACGGTGAATTAAGGCGTGGATATATTTGGACGATTCATATGTAGAAATAAACGTTGTCTAGTGATAATCATTGCCTTGAGTTTGCATAAAAAGTTTATATACAAACGCAGTATGGTCGTTCTTTTAAGGAGAATTCTCCCCCAACTGATTTTGACTCTAATAACAAGATTTAAAAAAAAAAAAAACGAAAACTAACTTGTACTTCTTCAACAGACTATTGAGTTCTTTTCGTTTTGCGTCGTAAAGTTTCTCGGTAGCGATATTCAGGCACGGCACGCAACCCAACCCCAGGTCCACTTCCACTGTAGATGGAATTTCACTCTCTGTTTGCACCACGTCAGGAGCCATCTCAGAAGAGCGGCTCCTATGAAGCGTTAAGTATCCAAAGTCATCTCCGTTTACAGAATTTCCTGAATCGTCAAGAAGATCCTTAATTTCGAGTGAGTCTCTAGATGATATGGAATTTAAATCTTTGTCTTTATAAGGACGTTTGAAAAACCTCTTCATCATTTTTACGTGTAACAATTTGAGTCGTTTGAAGTTTGGAATTGTTACTATGACGTGACGGAAATGACGTAGTATAATGACGTTGCAAGCTAAATATGCTCGTGGGTTAGGGTTAGGCTATTACGTACGAGATTTAAATTCTTGCATTGAGGACTGGTTTCTGGTGGTCACACGTTATGCGTTTATGCGCCACGAGATGAAATAAAACATTTGAGTTTCACATATTGATTGAGTAATTTTGTTGCGTTAAAAGGCTCCATTTTATACCTATCTGATATATGACCTATATACCTAAAAATTGATCATGTAAGAAAAACGATAATACACGGATTCTGTGTACAAACGTTTATAAGAGAATTCTGAAAAGAATCCGGCTTCGTCGCAAGGTTGAAACTATTTCATCGTGCTGCGTCAAAAGTTTGCACACATGTAACTATGTATTATCTCTGTACAAGTTCTCTCTCTCTCTCTCTCTCTCTCTCTCTCTCTCTCTCTCTCTCTCTCTCTCTCTATATATATATATATATATATATATATATATATATATATATATATATATACACACACACACACACACACACACACAGAGTAAAACATCGAGTATCAGGACCCATCTCGAGGCATGTATTCTTTCCGATGAATCGAATTTTAGTCCTAGGATAGAACCTTAAACAAACGCATATGGATTAATGAATCCGATAATTGTAGTTTAAACGAATGTGTCAGTAATAAGGTAAATATTACCATTTTGGATAGAGATAACATTTTTAAGAGCAGACAAATTTGAAACAATATTAGATATTTTAATACTTAAATTGTGAACACAAATGTGAAAGGATTTTTGATCAAGGTTAACTCAGCTGACAAGGCTTCTATTCACACATCTGATTAACTTATAAATAATGAAGTCACCGAGAGTTTTGATTGACAGTTAATTACGTAGTTTTGGGTTAATTGATTTAATTAGTTATAATCATGCTCGATTAGCTTCAGATGTCTGTATGACAAATTAAATAGCGTCATAGCTGTACTAAGCGACAAACGGATGTGGAATACACTTTATTTTTCTTGCTAATTTGTATAGTAGGATGACAGCGACACCAACGGGAATTAACATTGCATCGTATGTTTAGCACGTGGGGAGAAAATGGGAATGTAACACTATGCTGTTAATCAGTAGATTTAACAGCGTGGGTCTACACGACTGCAAGCGAAAACATAATGTTCAAAATAATATTTTATTTCCCATTGTCTTTATAAATGCTTTTGGATGGGACTGTACAGCGACAGGGGAAAGCAATGTTCAAATTAACATGACATTTCTGCTTGTCGTTTTAAATTCTTTCGAATAGTACGGTATAGCGACAACAGAAAACGTAAGCAAGATCTGACAACGTAATTTTAGTTAAATGTATTATAATTTCCGTACATAAACCTGATTTTAATCTTATTAAAGAACCATTATCATTCCGATTCCTGGCATCTGTTGCTTATTCCGGATTTAGAAGATCTTGCTTTGGAAGTGGATGTCACAGGTTACGAAAGAAAATAGGCATGAAAGATACATAAACAATACATAAAAAAAATGAAACCAAAAGTAGAATATATCAGAAAAATATAAATAGATATATAAATATTCACAACAAAATATTGCTAGGAATAAGATCTGATCATATTACTCAGAATCTTTTGAGAGCTTGTCCTAGTTGTAAGTGAAAAAATAAAGACATTGTTTGATTGATGGAATTCCAGTCTTTAACAGTCTAGAATTTGTAACACTCATTACTAAAATTAGCGCCCGACTCTTTAGTGCAGAACTTAAAAAAAAGGTGTTTCGAACACATGCATGTCCAGAAAATGCCATGGCTCATATAATTTCCTCTTAACAGAAGCTGACATTGAGGTTTCATCTATATTGATAAATATAAGTTTGATCATGGGCACTCAGAAATGTTAAATTATTGAATTTTTAATATCATGGTGATTGCATAAGATTTACTATGAGAAATGAACAGCGAGTCCCAAACCTAAACTCAAATCTAATATGTACCAGGTTTGTACTTGGGTGCTCGTGTGCTCACAGTACTACCTCTAAAATGAACACATCAGCTTTCATAACTGTATATATAACTGTGTAAAAGAAACTAACTAAATGCAAATATTTGACATTGGAGTTGGAAAATGAGAGCTACTTTGTGGTGTGAGAAGTACCCCCCAAACCATAACACATTCATTATTAAGGAACTGCATCTTTGCTTGATCCAATCCCACCCGCTTTTCATACAGTCAGACCTATGTCATGATGAATTAGGGGTTTGGTAGGTTTTCCAATTGATCAAGTTAAGTTTCCAACAGATGGGACTAAATGTGTGAGCATAGGTCACATATTCAATTATCATCAATTTGCCTTTTAAATAAGTATCTAAATTTAAATGATTTTGTTATGTGTCTTTGCTTGATCCAATCCCACCTGGTTTTATCCTATTAAAATGGTGCCAGATGTGGGACAAAATCAGGCATAGCGTCTACATTGGTTGACCCATGATAATGCAAGTGAGGCGAGTTTTAAAGTTAGTCTCTTTTATAATCTGTGATGGTGTCACGACAGCATGCTTAACACTGCAATATTTGCACTTTTGGGTTGAGATCCCACAGGATAATTACTTCTTGCAGATTTCTTCTGTCTCTTTGTACATCATGTATACACATGTACACACATAATCATCATTACGATTTTGAAACCTTCTGAAAGGAATAGTTATTTGAATGCTGTTCCCATAACTACATTCCACATGGTAGTGCACTTGGGATTGGTGATTTTTTCAGCAGTAATAATAATTGAAAAGCAGTCTGATTGTTGGGGGTGGTGTGGAGGAGTCACTTAACTCAACCCTTAGAAAATCTGTTCAGGAGAAGCAGGCTCAGTATTAAGAGCAAAGAGAGAGAAAAAAAAGAGATACAGAATGGTTAAAGTTAGAGACGGAGTGATAGGCAGAGAGAGGAAAAGAAAAAGAATTACAGAGTTACATGGTTTAAAGAAAGATCACATCTTGACAAGAAATAAGTGTATGTAGCTGAATAATATTACCAAGGATATTGTCAGGTGCTCATCACTGATAACGCCTACATGTTAATGGCATTAACAACCCCTAAATGTCTACATCAGGTTAAAGTTATGCCTTTCGGTTTGGTGAACATATGCATCGAGTGTTGTTATCTTACATGCATACAGTAAAATGGCATGGAAAAAGTATATAGTTTTGCTGACGATATCGTGGACATGGGAAGAGTATATTACTATCTTGAGCAAACTGTTCTACAAACCCCACATGGGAAATCTCACAGCAAACTACACCAAATTGTAGTACCGCTGTTCTAACTTGGAAAGCTTGGGTCATCTTTTAAGTGGGACAGGCCAGTTAAAAAATTCCATCCCAACAAAATAAGTGATCACAGAAGCTTCATGACCATAAACCAAGAGACAAGATCTATTGTTTCTCGGATTAGAAGGATTTTTTTAAGAAGGAAATTCGTTTTGAATTTTGCCACTATAGGTTGAACTTAAAAAAGGCAACCCTATTTTCTTGTGGTTCATGTATGCAAAGAATTTCTAATGCCCTTAATGAAAGATGTTCAACACACTAATCCTTAAGTTACCAGAGTTGGATAAATCATTCCTGTTGAAAACATGCTTCAGATGCTGGCTTAGGAGTTTTATTATAGGAACACTATACAGTAAAGTTACCTATTGATTCTGTAAGAAGCTAAACTGTTTCCTTGAAAACAAAACTGCTCTATCATTTAATATGGGTATTTGGCATTGGTAGAGGTGGTGGTGGTGAGAATAGGAAAATTTCACACATACCGCTTATGAAGGGAATTCATCATTGAAATGGGCCACAATTCCCTCACTTTCTGAAACACAACAAAATTTGCAAACAGATTTGGTTTGTTTGTCTTCGACTTTAAAAATTGTATCGCTTGATATCAAGTCAATCATAGGAAAATGTATGGGCTGATTGCTTCATCAGAAATAAATTTACAGTGTACAGAATCATATTTTTCACATCGTGTGCTGGTAATGTAAACAGTAGAATCAGTTTATATTTTGTGATTTTCCATGTTTCTGGTAAAAGAGTACAGTCATAGAATTGTGTCCATGAAGATAACGTTTGCATTACATAATGTAAATTCATTTGGAATACGACCTTTTGTCCACTCAGTGCTGGAACCGGAGGGGGCCTTTGACCTGTTTTTTCCACTGAAACACTATTTTTCTTTATTTATTCACAATGCATACCAGTTTTGTCAGGAAGCTCTCCTCTTTATGGATACAATATTCATCTAAAGAGATATGTGAAAAATTAAAACTATACTCTTTTCTTGCTTAATATACTGAATGTTTTGGAAATAATTGAAACTTTAGAAAGTCAAAAGAATGTGTAGCATTTTTTACAATATGGTGAAATTTAAGTTCAAGCTGAAAAATAAAATCAATAGCATAAATACGTATTGGGATATATACAAAGTATGTGTGCTCAAATATGCAATCAACCCATGTTCTCATATGTACAATTTTGTTTCTCTCTGAGGGACACCACTCAAATAGTAAGTGAGATGTTCTTATGCTTGTTTGTGGAGTTTGCATTCCACATGTTTTGCCAAGTATGATGAACATGCTGATTTATACAATGTTTAAAGTTGATATATGGAATCCTCCTTAATTAATTGGCAGCAGCACTGCAGCCCTGGCTTCCATATCCTCCCCTTCATTACCTTTACACCAATGTGACTAGGCAGCCAACAGAACAGATTACTTTTCTGAGGTTGTAACATTATGCTTTCAGGCCAATAATAGGTTGTCAGACTCTGCAATGGTTTTGCTGTGGAAAAAAGCATCCAAAATGATGATAAAATTTGCAATTTTCAGGGTTTTAAAATGGATTAAAGTAATAAGTATGGCTTAAATATTGTCTATATCTTCTGAATAGCCTGTTTATAGAAACCTGTAGTTGGGATTTAATTTCATTTACTCTGAAAAAGAGATCTGCTGAGACTTTTTGAATTTACCAATGTCCAATATTATTTGGTTAGTTTCGATAACTTTGGCGGTAATTGGGGACTACATAATTTTGCAATGTGTGCAATGCTAATTTTTGTTGCTTGTAGGTGAGGCAGAATGATGCTTGGCATAAACACTACATCATATACAGGATTTAATGGAATAGAGGACTGTCTGGTGCATATTGAAGAACCAGATAAAGTGATGAATCTGGTCACACTTGTATGAGAGTTGATACAGGCTGACCCTGCATGTAGGGTATAAGTGATCTCATGACATTTGTACAAAATGAATATCAAAAGTTTCAGAAAACATGGTTTTATTCACATTTTAAAAAAACAAGTAATTTGTATTGTCCTATCACAGCCGTTAGATAATGTCCTCTCTTTAAAGTAATCAATCACATTATCTTGTCTGTCAATTTGCAATCAATCACATTATCACGTCATCATTAACTAAGTACAACAAAAATGACCATTTAAAGCACTGCAGGTTAATTTTTTTAACTCGAATGATGAAACATCTATAAATAATCAAAACAGATCAATCATTACCATTATAAAAATGGTGATATACATAAAATAACGAATATTTGCTTTGAAATTACAAGATATTCATTAAGTTTCATAAACAATTATGTGTTTTTAAAAGGTCTCTGTAATTTCATTATTTTTGAAAGTTTCTTTGGAATTTCATTTTGTTCAAGCCAAGATCCACTTTCAATGACCGATATACATTACTGTGGAAACACTAGCAGATGACGAGAATTTTTGCAGCATATTTTTAAAAATCTAAATCCTCATACTTTATCTCTCACTTCTGTTCAAAGTAATACAGGTCTCTGGCAATGAGCTGTTTAGTGAATTACTTGGGTTTTATTTATAATCAATGTAAGCAGATATTTTATTATCCCTCAGTGTTGAAAATACATCTGAAAACGATGTAAAGGTATGCATAATGACTTTTAAAAATAATAATATACAGGAAGTGAAGATGTTAATTTTAAAAATAAATATCCAAATGCATATGACAAATAAGGGTAGGCTAACGTTAAAACTAATGAGATGAGATAAATTATAATGTAGAATTCCTTAATAGACTATTATTCTTTAACACACCACCATTTTAAAGCCATGAAGCCAAAGTAAAAAATAGTCATTATCATGAAAATAAGTTTCTAAGAGAAGTAGGAGATATGTACTTTAGTCATTTGCTTAACTTCTGTTTATAGCAGACCTTGGCATACAATACTATGTCACTGGCTGCAGCAGTAATGTCAATGGCTGCAGAAACATTTGTCACTGGCTGCAGTAGTATATCTAAACTGGTTGCAACAGTAATGTCACTGATTGTAGCAGTACATATCACTTGCTGTAACAGTAAATAAGAACCTGAAACAAAAACTGTTTGTTGATGGAGGTAACCTGCCATTTAAAAAACCCAGCTGCAATAATGGTTTTAACACCTTAGAGTTCAATAGAGAATAGGTGAAGTTCAAACTGTATTCCATTTGTTATAAATATTGAAACCACTATGTAAAACATCTGCTGTCAATATTCACCTAAAATGCCAATAGTTTTTACTATCAATCTTCAGGACACTTGTATTAATTATTGCATTCTTTGTTGCTGCTTACCACACTGAAATCCTTCTAGTGTACAGTTCTTCAGCAGACCCAACTGCTTTTCAACTTAACAACTTAACATGTCTAATATTGTCAAAATTTACAGCCACAATAAATAAATTTAATTAAAGTATGGTGAACATTGAATCAACATTGTCTTTGCTTGATATAGGCTTAGAAACAGATAATGCATTCTAACATTTAAGATTTTCTCTTTGCAAACTATATTCTTTATGGAAAGCCACCCCTATACTGAAAAATGCAGACAAATAATAAACATGATTGATGGATTTCTTTCATGAAATTCAGCTCTTCAAAGTAATAAGTTTGGATGTCAGAAACACAACTCTAATATCTGCAAGCTATGTGTAAAGCTCTGATGGAGGTCAGAAACACTGCTGAAATCTTTGGAATGCCATACATAACTCTTACAAGATTATTCCACTGCTTCACATGCAATTTGTTCTCCAGACTTATCTACACCACATTAATGAAACCATGACCAGGTTGCAATTGGGTGCGGTTTCATGCAGATACATAACTTTGTCCAGCATGATTACGAATTCCTTTGAAAATAAACATAACTGTGAGCAGTTGTTTAGTAAGAGAAAAGCCCATAAATAGGACTATTGTTCTAATGGATGAAAAGAATTTCAAAGAATGACATAATACATTTCTTATTTATAACTGTCAAGTTTTGAAGCCATCTCTGATATTCCTGGCAATTACATGATTTTCAAATTATGGTACATATAGTAGATGTAAAATCAGCATTATTTTCATTTAGGATCAACTGCATATCATTAAAAATCTTCTGGTGAAAACCTTGTGTGAATATGAGATCAAGACCAATACCATGGTGGCCATATTGGCCTTCAGATCAGCATGATTTAGGAGCTTTGATAAAACCCCATGCCACTGTGATCATCCATCTATAGGGAGTAGCAAGATTTTCAAATGGCTTCCACATCCATTAAGATCTCACTGGCATTATGTTCAATCAGACCAAGGGAAGAATGGGTGTGAAAAATTTTCAAGATAATCCTCCAAGTAATTTTAGAAAAATGGCAAACTGTGCTAACAGACTGATAGATGATGGACACTGGACAAATAATGACTGACAACAGGTCCCAACACCTGGATTAAAAAGATTAATGGTCTACCAAATGAGCCAACACTGTCTCATTCTGCTGAAAAACTAGTCTAATTACACTTGTTAAAATTTATGATAAAATGGCATCAAGAGAAATACTGAATGGTAAGAGAATCAAACATATATGAAATGTTGCTTTGTTAAAAGAAAAAACTGCAGACTTTATTTTTTTTGGTAAGTAACATATTAGATGATAAAATGATAGCATATTCACAAAGACAATTTACAACTAATTTTGTAAACGAAACATGAGGACCAAGTACACCTGCAATCATTTATCTGACTCAGAGCTGCTTAACAACTAACTGAAGGTCAGAGAAGATGGTGAAGAAGTCTGGGGTAGAAGAAGTTTTCTGATGAACTTCCTTCCAATAGTTTACTGCATTTTATGAAAGAAATAAATGTGTTATTGTTTCAACATTTCTCAAGTTTTCTGTCTTCTTCCATACTTGAGGACTCATCAATATCTCTTTGTGTCTGATACTGAATGGCCCCTATGCCAGGATGCTTTGTGTTGGTCAAATTCATTAAGTACATAAACCCCTGTAAATATTCTTTGATATTTAGAGATATATTTTCACTCTAAAAGCCATTGATGTCAGGATGCTCTCTGTAAAGTTTCATCAGCATTTTTGTTAAAGAAGTTGCAATAATATAAAAAAAGAACATTTAAAGGGTTTCTATTTTAGTAACAGTTGCCACTTGTAATGGCAGAGAGCATAATTTGCATAAATTTAAAAGAATGGTCTCAGCCAAATCTGGTCAGGATTAATCTGGTGGGGTTTTTTTTAAGTTTTCAACAGCACTTATTGACAGGTGCCTAATTCACAAAGGATGATAAGCAATACCATAACATAACTTGGTCTACTGATCAGGGCAACTAATAAAAAAAAAATAACTAATTTAGAGTATTATCAACTTTTCTTCTTTTTGGCACTCTGTCCTTCATTGTTCTGTTCCTCCATCTGCTGTATAAGTTGGTTAGCAGTTGCTGGAAGGGCAGGGCAATACTTGCTGTATTCCATAGTGAACTCACCCTTGCCCTGTGTATTGGACCTAAGTTCTGTGGAGAACCCAAACATATCATTCAGGGGAACCTAAATAAAGACACAAGACAAAATTTGAAGTCACAAACATTTTCCCTCATGAAATTAAACATCATTTTTTTAACAGTACCAGGATGTCCTATAAATGAAAAGAAATCATTATCATTTTTAAAAGTTCTAGCAGTTGAGGTTCTGTTATTATGCTGATAATATTGACTCTTGTAGAATCATACAAAGAAATTATAGTAGTTTCTCATGAAAAGTCCAAAAGATGAAATGTTTACAATTTCATATATAGGCTTTTGTAATTTTTGAGCAGGGAAACAAGTAGCTGAAAACTTAAAAAGATTTCTAAATCATGTCATGACTAACGTTAGTGGGCCTAACATTTTTCCAGCTTATGTGAACTTTTTAGCAGCTGAATGAAATGACCATAGTATTATGGTATATGAAATAACCTAAGTATTATGGTTAATAAAATGACAATAGTGTTATGATATATGAAATAACCATAGTGTTATGGTATATGAAATAACCATAGTGTTACAGAAAAAGTGACCCTGCCATTGTTGGTCGAATCAACTCTGCCATCATATGTAAAAGCCAAGCGGCTTTACTATTTTGTGTTTGGCTTAGGCTCTGAAACTACTTTCTCTTGAATACAAAAAAATATTCTTACCTAATCTGTGGGTCACACAAAAAGGGAAAATAATACTGACTTTTTGAGGGATAAAAACATAGGATGCAAATGACTCAATTATTGCGATGATACCCATCAGCCATTGGTTGACAAGAGTAGACAGTAAGGAGGGGTCAAGAAAAACAACTATCCCAATTACAAGTGATTTGCAAGAGTTACTTCTCCTTGTCCTCACTACACTCAAAATAGCACACTTCTTCCTTACATAGTTTTACTCAAGAATCACAGGTACCTGATCCAAGCTTGATACTAACATGTGTCAAAACCATGAAAATAGTCTAATACATGGCTTATAACATAAATATACAATATGAGATAAGGCTTATAACTCGACTTGAGAAATAGCAGTTGCACACAGCCCTTTATTCTTACTGGTAATAGCATTTACAGATAAACCTTTCATGAATCTTGATATCATAATTTTCCTTTTCAATGAGCTATCACATATATTTATGAGTCAGGTAAAGAGAATGTCAACATTGCATAAAGTTTATCTGGTCAAACACTTATGTTTGCACCAGATTACGAGTATTATTCTAAACTGCAACCATACTAATACATTGTCACACCAAAGTAGAGACGGTAGGAAAAATGTCATTAAAATATAAGAATTACAACCATCTCAATTTCAACTAAATTTCATATATAATGATCTAATTCTGTCAAACTCAATTATACAGAGCTACACACGGGTGCTACGTAAAGGCTGATTGTTGATGGCCAAAAAAGACTGAAAATTCATAAGACTTTACTCCATCTAGATATTGACTAATCAGCATTATCTGCTTCATTGATAAAAACAGCATGAATTATGAGAAAGGTGGTAGAAATAAGCTCAAATGCTTAAAATACTTATTCTGTTTGCAAGTTGTCAACATTTTTCTTGTGAAATGGAATTACCTGCTTTAGAAATATCTGCTGGCATCTTCCCTTTGTCTTGACAATGTTATCATTACAGCTTTAACCTTGCAGCCTGACCAGATTAAAAGTCCATAACATTCTCTGCAACTGTTCAGAAGTTCGACTTACAAACATGAGTGATAGTTCTTTGAAAGGGAATATTTCTCCGCATCAAAATGAAGCCTAAATTACTGAAAAGTGTCACTGTAAATACTGTTACAAATTGAGGAGCATGAGTGAAACAGCAACAAAAAAGGATTCATAATATTTACCCATTCTAGTACATCTAGCTTACATCGGATATCTGATTTTAATAATTTTTAAAAAAATGTTAATTTCCATTGTAACATGTTTTAAACTGACAACAAGCAGGCAAATAAGGCAAAAGTTATTTATAACTAATACACGCCAAACATTAAGTGATGTTGAACTTTGGCACTAATTAAGGAAATAGATATTTATTGTCTCAAGGTGAAAATCAGCACCTAATTAGCCTGAGAACAAGTATAAAGTACCATTTTACTCTGGCCAGCTATTTTGTACCCCATCAAGACAAAGTGGATTTTACTTAGTTCTGTGTAACCTATGCAATTACAATATTTGAGTTACTTACCTCACAGTACACAGTGGTGTACCCCTCATGTGAGTCAGATCCAGTGAAAATGGCATTCCTTCTGGTTAAAAGACCCATCAATGCTCCCTGGTACTCTACAGGTAGATTCACCTCAACTGACATGACAGGTTCCAAGACACTCCATTGGCCATATTCATATACTGGAAAGACAGAAAAATAACCTTGACTATGACCTTTAAAATCACCAATAACCTTGACTATGACCTTTCTAATGATGTTGGTTGGTTGGGCTTAACGCCATTTTTCAGCACACGATAGGCTATTCATGGCGGCCAGTATTAATGGTGGAGGAAGAAACCGGGAAATCATCGGAAAGAACCACCGACCCACGAGAAGCTACTGGCAAGCTTTCTCACATATCCACATTCGCCGAATCCTAGACTCGAACCCACGCAGACAGAGGTGAGATGGCAGTGATCCATAACGGACAGCGCTTTAGACCACTCGGCCACTCGGGGCCCCCCTTTCTAATGACAAATAAGCTTGATTTTCTGATATTTATCCATACATGCCAACCCCTGGAGAGGAAAAAGTGTAATCCAAGTGAACAAAAGGAGTAATCTGACCAGAAAAAGCATAATTCACATACAACAAATTAAAAAACAACGAGCATGTGTACAAAAACAATGCATATTTCTGCAATTTTGGCATCAGGAAGCAGCCATTTGAGCAAAGGACCAAAGCTGTATTATGCCACTAGTTGTAGTCAGTATTCTATTAAGAGCTCAGTAAATAATGCCCAAGCATTTATAAAACATTTTTCCACAAATTAGTTCTGCTGTTAAAAAAAGAAGTTACCTTTGTAATGGGAGTTAGCAAAATGAGCCAATTCAAGGCGTCTTTGTTTTATACTATGACCAATATTAAAATAGTCTGCAATGGGCATGAAGCTACCCTGGAATGACACTGTACTGTGTTATTCATGTATTCATCTCAGTCATTTTTTTTCTGGTTTTTATTTCTTCTTTCTATTCCATCTGTGAAATAATTTGAGAAACATTTTTGCTGTTAATATACGCATCAACTAGAATAAATAGGACGACTTTTACCACCAAATTCCTATAGAATGGTTCTGTACCTCACATATTTTTAACAAAGAATATGTGAGCAAAGATTAAATATTAGAAAACCATTCTGTAATGTCCTAAGCCAGACAGCAGCTGCTATAAATAGAACATAACACTAAATACAGTCACAGCTAGTCTACAGAGAAGTGTACTTCTATGTCATAGTTACTCAGAAACTTTCTTTTCTAGAATGTTTTGAGTGACTGGTGGGATGTTAATAAAAATGAGAAAACAAATTATTAATTTTTCTGGAAGGGGATAAAACAAAAATGAGCAATCCAAGTAAATTTACGTGTAAGGTGTAATTTAGTGAAAAAAAGTGTAATGATTACGCCAAAAGCGTAATTGTTGGCATGTATGTTCATCCCTGATCATTGTCATTTTATTCTCTAACTTGAAACAAGATGGTACAAATGTAAATATTTCTCTTCTAGCAATAATGTTAATATCTTCTAATAACTTTGTCATTTTGCCTTTAAACCCAACATTGGCATCTTAACATACAACTCTGGCATTTGACTGTAAGCCCAACACTGGAATCTTAACATACAACTCTGGCATTTGACTGTCAAGCCCAACATTGGCATCTTAACATACAACTCTGGCATTTAACTGTTAAGCCCAACATTGGCATATTAACATACAACTCTGGCATTTGACTGTTAAGCCCAACATTGGCATATTAACATACAACTCTGGCATTTGACTGTTAAGCCCAACATTGGCATCTTATCTTAACATACAACTCTGGCATTTGACTGTTAAGCCCAACATTGGCATATTAACATACAACTCTGGCATTTGACTGTTAAGCCCAACATTGGCATATTAACATACAACTCTGACATTTGACTGTTAAGCACAAAATTGGCATCTTAACATACAACTCTGGCATCCGACTGTTAAGCCCAATATTGGCATATTAACATACAACTCTGGCATTTGACTGTTAAGCCCAACATTGGCATATTAACATACAACTCTGGCATTTAAATGTTTTGCCTAATGCCACTAGTATACTTCATCAAGTAATAACCATAACTTTTGACTCAAACAAAACCCTTTCTTTTGAATCTACATGCTATAAATGTCTAAAGAATATACAAATGAAATGAAAGTGAAAGAAAGTTATAAAATTGTTTTAAATTACAATTTTGTTATTAAAGTAATTGGAGTTAGATAATATTGTTTATTAAATACCCATTCCATCCGGCATGCCTGATCTGGCATATGATATTTTTCAATCTGAATTTTGAGATTAAAACATCAGAGTGGAATGATTTTGTTATCTTCTTTGCCTTCTGCATGACAATATTTTCAAACAGAACTGAAATTGTTACAAATTCCAAATCATTTTGAATTTTATTGAAAAGGTAAAGCTAAAAATATTTAAAAATCATAAGAGAGACTATGTATCAAATGAAAAACCATGATGAAAGAACTCGTACATGACTCAACCTGACAACCCTGACATATTTCTGTACAATATTAAACTTGGTCTTTCTGCTCATTCAGAACAAGTAGTCCACATTAATAATAATAATAATAATAATAATAATAATAATAATAATAATAATAATAATAATAATAATATCATTATTATTATTATTATTATTATTATTATTATTATTATTATAATAATAAACCGAGATACTGGGATAAATAAAAAAGGAGAGCAAGTTAAATTTGCCATAGGTAAAAATGAGGTAATGAGTTATAAATAAATGCCCCTTAAACAAGCTGACCTTATGCAATAGTTGTTAGCAAAATAAACAAGTGTGAAAAAAGGCAATGATTTGTTAGATGCAGAAGAATCAAAATAAAGTTACAATTACTAACTGCTTTGTGCAACTTACAATATAAACTCACTTAGAAGTAGACCTTTCATACAGAAAGTTGATTTATGCAGAGTAGGCATCATCCCATAAGAATGAGATACATTTTTCCAAAAAAATCTAGGGGTAACCTTGGAAACTTTCAATTAAAACATTTTTAAGCTTTTATACCTCTCTTCTCATTCAGAAATGCATATTAGATATGCAATGTGTTTCACTGGTAGTATTCATCACACGATAACTGTATTTGCAGTTATTTGGAATTTAATTATTTGAAAATATTAAGGGTAAATTAAATATTAACTAAAACAAAATCAACTTTTTGTCAATGTCCTTTACTTTGGTATTTATTACCATGAATAATTTCTCTATTGTTGTGAAAGTCCTAACAACATGTATTTAATCATAAATGTATTTTGCCATGTAACCAGTGTATGAAGCAATACAATATTTTGATTTATCCTGTATTTTCCTTTTCCAAAAGTTAAATTTATTTCTGAAATGATTTTACCTTAAGTTTTCTGCCTGTCAACATGGCTCAATCAGCCCTTGACAGCAATCTCTTTGACAATCATTCAGTACATGTACTAGCTCAGTGTCAACAGTGTCAAGTAGAGTTTGCATCTTTCAGTAAATGTCTAACCTTAGCATGCAAAGGCAAAGGCAGCATCTTTTTTGTTTTCTCACATGATAACCCTTTGATCAAGCTTCGAGTCTGATACTTGTTCAGTGCCAAGTAATAGAGGGTGGTTATTTGAACTCTTTGATTTTTCCACACCAATAACTTGTTTAGTTATATCATATAATAGATTTTATAGAAGGTATGTTCAAAGTGTTACTTGCAGAACCCAGGCTTAGTCTGACTGTGAGTAAAATGGCCTTAACACTGTCATTGTTTCATGCATAAGAGAAGTTTTCAATATAATAGACAGACATGCTTGAGACCTGTTCCTGGACCAGTGCATTTTCAGCAAAGGGTTAAATGCATGAATAAAGATGTACATACATATGTTGTCTGCTTCCGATATTTACAGAGTCGAATCAAGCAAAGGAAAATAAGTACAACAAACCATATTCTTTTCACGTGGATTTAACATGCGGTTTCATTAATAGGTTCATGTGTGCAAAGGAATATAATTCCAAACTCAACGTTATGATAATTTACGGAATTATCTGTCAGTTACCGAATAGTGTTAATTATGTCATTATGTTGCTAAATGAAATAAACTGCCCATAGTGTACAGAATATGGCGCCATGTAAGCATGGAAAGTCCATTAAGCATGAAAGGTGCAAGAGGATGCCAGTATTAGTGTCATTCTGGTTATAGTCAGGTTAAAAAATTATACATCAATGAATTCAACTGACTTAGTTCTGAGCAATTTTTATGACATAAAACGTTTTAGTTATTGAAATCAGTTGGGGGTACAAACAAATGGGAATGCAACATTGGACTACAATTATCACACACCTACTAAAACCACATAATATTATGACAGTACCATGAAAAAACTATTGGCTGGTATTCAATATAGAGTGACACATCATATATACTTTCATACCGGTTAGATCTAGGACACAACTACTCTGACACAGACTGGACACTGCATGATGCACTGGCAGATCTGAACCACCGCAGTCTGTCAGGCCTAATTAGTACAACAATTGGTCATATAGAGTATTGGATGATAAAAATATACTATGCATAACTGTGTACATGCAGGACCCAACTCCCAACAGCACAGAACTAAAATTGCTGTTGCATAATGCACTGGCTGTATGTATGGACCTATGCAGTATGTCAGGATTAATCAGTGCAACAGAGACATTTATCTGCTGTCACGTTATGTGATGGTGGATCAGGGTCTCTGTTGTTTGCAGCTGGACCCAACTTAATAAGGGTATATACGGTACCATTTCATGATAATGATATAATCTTACCTTGCTGTACTGCTAACGAAGCTGCTTTTTCAAAGGCAAGCTCGCTGGAGTCTACAGGATGATTGGCACCTGAAGACAAAAATATTTTATGAAATTATAATATCTACAATTTCATTTCTTCCCATGCCATTAATCTGCAGATCAATTGTTTCCTGTCTCTTAGACATTATCTATAAAAGTATTGCCTTAGAGAAAGACCTAGAACAATGAAGAAAAACACTGATTGCCATAAGATGTTTTCAGTAATAAGGTTTCACATGCAAAGAAACTGAAAAACACTGATGACTTCAGTCTAAATGATACTATTGTTGTTTCTGTTTTGGGTTTAATGTCATTTCATAGTGCAAGATGGGCTTTACATTGAAGCCAGTACAACTGGTTGATCAAGAACCTGGAAAATCTGTAAGAACCAACAACCCACAGGAAGCTGGTGGAATTATCCATTTTTTTTGGACTGGAACCTATGTTGACATGGCAGTGATCAGAACAGGCAAATGCTTTAAACCACTTTGCCACCAAGGGCCCCCAACCGATGTCACATGAATAAGTAAAGCCATATCCAACAGAATGTCCACTTGCAGTAAAGGATACCGTCTTGAATCCTGTAATACTGGAGTACACAATAACAATTAGGACTTGTGTCAACATCCTGGATGTCAATGATGGAAACCCTTATGAGATCGACTTTATCACTGAATGTAGGATTCCAATAATGCTTGGACTTATTCTTCATGAATAATGAATTCCTTGTTGATCAATTCCATGTTACTGTTCTTATTAATCCTAGCCTTAGACCCATAAAGAAAAAATCTCTCCCATGCAAAGTATTACAATAAATCCTGTCTTTTTTGTCTACTCCTTCTGCCAACAAAAAGCAGGCTCTCAATACAGGTGGTCTCTCATAACAGGTTTATGCAAAAGATTACTAATTTTTTAGGTCAAAATGCAGCAGATTCAGGAAGGAAAATATCCACAATTGCTGTACATGCATTTTATTCAACTGCAATCAATTCATCTCAGTAATTTTGTATAGCAAAAAAGATGTAAATCTAACAGGACCAAAACTACATCATAAGAAGAGTTCTAATGAAACCCCATGCTAATATGACTTTCTATCCAGCAGGAGTAGCAATGACAACTTTTCTTTGTTTTGTTAGGAAAACTTATCCACACTTCAACTGACTTCAACATTTCTCAAGTACCCTCACATAACATGATATGTGTATCAACAAAAATGTAAAAAGAATCAACTGTTGTCAGGCTTTTATTCCATCTTGAAAGAGATATCAGCACAAATATAGCCAGATTAAAGCAATCGGACATCAATCTTTTGAACTGTGTCACTAAAGACAGCCACGTGTGCGATATTCTGGAACTATGTCACTAAAGACAGCCACGTGTGCAATATTCTGGAACCATATCATTAAATATAGCCACACATGTGATTTTCTGCTACATGTATGATTTTCTGGAACTGTGTAACTAAAGACAGCCACATGTATGATATTCTGGAAAATGTGGTCTCGAGTTTCCTTGTTAGTTAAGCCAGAAACTAGCAACCCAACACCATTTTTACTGGGACATTTACTGAGAGTTAAGACAAAACACATTGGGTAAATATCATGGTGGACATCTTACACTTTAGGACTACCTGACCCCAAATTCATAAGCTTCTTACTTGGGTTATCAGAAATGTATGTACCCAGTTGTACACTAGAACACTCTTGGAATAAAACAGAAGCAAAATTTATTGTCAAAAACAATGACCTTAAGCAGAGTTACTAACCCTTACAAACCATAATGTTCTTCCTTGGATTTTGAGGAATATATTGTATAGTGGTCCCCCTCTTATACGACCACCCATTCTGCATTAGGAAAGTGGCCTTATAACACAGATTTAACCTGAACAAAAGCACCTTGCGGCCATTAGGATTTGTAATCTTGACAATTATTGTCAGTAGTAATAGCCACTAATTATTAAAGTGAACAAGCTCAACATCGTACTAAGGGTAGCCATATAGGTTATCAAACCATTATTACTGCTGACTTTTGTATTGTATGTCAATACTGCCACTCCTCAGATGTTACTTCTGTTCAATAATTGTAATCTTAACAGAGTGACTAAACTGGACATCTCATGATAACACAGGAGTAAGGCTACTCGGATTATGTGTACTTACCTTTTTGTATGTATTAAAATTAAGTCTTCCTTAGCTTCATGGAATAAATGAACTTCTCGTGAGGTGTACATGATATAATATTAACCTTAGTTATAATGTAATAATGGTTTGATAGCCTATATGTACTTTAGTTAACACCTCTTGCGGTAACGAAAACCTGACATCGGCAAACAGAAATCGGATTACATAACATACATTATGAATAAAATACTGGTTGTGAGGGGTAAATTTTATATTTCTGCACTAATATCTTGACCACTGGTTGCATTAGTGGGATGGTCTTTTGAGAGGGGTACTTTTCAACACAAATTCACCAGTGCTGAGGGATTCTGGCCATAAGGAGAGGGTGGTGGCTGGTCAAGGTGGAGACCATAAAATGGATTGACACACACCTTCTCTCACAACCATATGGACAGAACATATTAAACTACAATACCCTACAATCCCCTGTTGGTGGGGTTCAAAAACAATGATACAGAGTAAGATGACAAAATTTTCCATATGTACTTATCTTTAACTTGAAAGAAGGAACATGTCTGTGAATGAGGTCATATGCAAAATTGCTGAGAGAATGAGGGACAGAGAATTTCAATTACCATCAATAAGACGAAATCGCAACCCTGATACTTTGTGACCAGTGAGTGCTCCCTTTTCACATGCATTCCTAAAACCCTGAAAGAAACAATTAAATGATTTTTAATACCACATGCACGTAAATTTTAAACAATTAGAGTTGCCATGCGTAACTTTGATCTCAACTCTACATCTGAATTCCTGATTTATCTTATATGTATACATTATATCATAAATTGTTTCAAACATATAGGAATTTCTAGTTCATACAATAAGGGGTGGGCATGTTGAATGAGCCCTACTAAGTGACAAAATAAAATTAAAATCCTAATATGTTTCATTTGTTATTATGTGGCAAAACTGTATCAAATAAACTGATTGGCGGTCATGTATAACTGAGGGCTGTTCCATTTAAACATATATGGTGCTAGGAAAGGCAGTTTTAAAAAAAAATGTATGCCAGGTCACTTTAATTTCATAGAATTCTTATAAAAATGATAAGAAAATTCTAAACTGAATCTATGGGTGAGTATTCCACACCCCACATCAAAATGTCTTTTCTAGGTCCCATGTTTGTTATACTGTAGCAGCCCTGACAAAAATTTTAACTTTTTAGTTTGGCAACTCTTTTTCCTTGCAAAATACTTTTTGTTTCCAAACAATATATAAAATTGGGAGAAAAATTAGATTATAATAATAAAATCAACCCATCCAAGTTACACCTTCATAAGGGTTGTTTTAATAAACTAAGTTATTACCCAGGGAAGGCGCTTTAAATGTGGAGTAATCACCCATACATGAAATTCTGAATTCCGTATCATTTCCATCTGAACTCAGTGAGTAATGAAAGTACTCTGAAATATATTTGAAAAACATTTATCCCTGAGTACCATGTATGCTTAAATGAAACATCAATAACATGGTACCACAACACAAGAAGTTCTGTGCAGTGTATAATATAACAGCACTGTACAAGTTAGTTTGGTTTGTAATCTACTTGATATCTTGAGAAATGCCATATTTTGTTTGTCTTTCTGACACCATTTGTTTATAGACACCAAAAATCCTTGACCACAATTAATTTTTAAACCTTGTCATTTTGTAACATTTTAAACAAATTTTATTACCATATACACTAGTTTACTAGTCGAGTTTAACTGTAAACAAAAAAGATCCAGATCTGATGTAGCATTAAGAACCTGCAGATCAGGGTCTTACTTTTTTGTTTTACTGATAACTCCTAATAAACTGTACAGCTCCTGATCTGCCATCACATTATGCAATGACAGATCTGGATCTATGCAATGACAGATCTGGATCTATGCTGTTTGCTGTTGGGCTCGTCTTACAAGTGAGTGTATTTGGTATGACCTAATGGCTTTGAACATTACTAGTTCTACAACAATACAATATGAGCAAATGACTATTGTTACTTTCTGAAAGTGCAGGTATATCCTTAGAAAAGCTGCATAAATTCAAATTACAATTTTCTAAATCAATAATTTAAACACAGAATACTTTGGATTACTTGAATGAATAAAAGTTTTAGCACAGTGCCTTCTCTTTCCTGCAGTGTAGTAAACTCAAGTCAATGAAAAGCTCAAACTAAAAGATTTTGCTCACAACACTTAACAATTTCAAAATTCTTTTGCTTTAATGACATAAATAACGTGTATTCAAGTATACTTACTTTTTCAATTGCTGGAATAAAATTTTTGGGAACATTTGTACCCGTCGTTTCATCTACAAATAACAGCTTTGTGTTCTCTTCGGGTGGCAGTGGCTGTCACAAGAACATAAAAGTTTTGGCAATTATTAGTTTCAATGCAGTGAAAAAGAGCAACTTAATAAAAAATTTTAAAAGATCAAAATGAATGATTCAAAACAAACTATAAATTTACTAAATGTGCTAGAGTGTCACCATTCAACTGCATGCTGAACAATGACCATGCCCAATCTGAAATTTTTTTATAAACTGTTATGGTATGACTCTGTAATAGCATTTTGGTCAGTTAATTTTTAACTGTTATGGTATGACTCTGTAATAGCATTTTGGTCAGTTAATTTTTAACTGTTATGGTATGACTCTGTAATAGCATTTTGGTCAGTTAATTTTTAACTGTTATGGTATGACTCTGTAATAGCATTTTGGTCAGTTAATTTTTAACTGTTATGGTATGACTCTGTAATAGCATTTTGGTCAGTTAAGTTTTAACTGTTATGGTATGACTCTGTAATAGCATTTTGGTCAGTTAATTTTTAACTGCACTTAACACACTGGCAGCTTTATAATTTTGAATCAGTATGAGAAAAAACCATTACATAGCCTGCCATTTTTAGTTGAAAGTTCAATGGAATTTAATATGCAACATTTGAATGACCTGACAGTGATAGCAATAGATGAATATAGTTAATTTCTTGATTTACAGTAATAAAGCCTTACCTCCATTACACCTATGACTCGTCCATATTCTCCTCGTCCTCCAGTCTGTTTTTTATGGAGGTAATCGAACCTGAAATACATCAATATTAACTGCATCAAAATGACATTCAGTGTACAGTGTGTCTTGATTGTTTTCCGGTGCCAACCATTCCCATTACTATCATACCTACCTATAAAGTGTAACTTCAAAATAAAAGTTTTCTGTTCAACTTCCAAGCTGAACAAAGTTTTCTGTTTAATATAGGTTTTTAAATAATAAGACCTTTCTGTAATAATGAAGATGAAATACTGAAAAATTTGAAAAGTTTTGGTTGTAAGTTTGTGAATATTTGTAAAATCAAAATCAAATTAGAATCTGAAATTAAAGACTTGATCTTCTTTTATAAATTTCAAATTGTTAGTGACAATCATTTATAGACTAAAATTTTGTGGGAAAAAGCCGAGCATTCTGACTTGGTGTTTGATTTTAACTTTCTGAAAATAAATCAATTAAACTGAGCAAATCAAACTCAAAGATTCTGTCTTCAAAATGGAAATATGCAGTGACATACTTAGATATAATTATATTTGGGTGTATTAAACAAGTTTTGGTGTTAAGTGACTTTGAAATTCTGTACCAGTATTCAATACTGTAGTTTATTTTATGCTTCAAGTCCTGTTTTCTTTGGTCAAGCAAAAAGGTATGTACTTTTGTGTCAAATCCTGGTTACTAAAATACTGAGGAAAAAAATCCCTAATGAAACAGGATATACCTTGATCCATTCCAGTGTGGAATGTATGGCAGATCAGGGTCTATGTTATTACTTCTACTTCAGATTTCAAACCATCTGCATAGACCCTGATCTGTTGTTCCAATCTGCAGTTGATGATGGGAATATGTTGCTTGTTCTACATTCTGGTTTCAATCAATATGCAGTGACTCTATTCTGCTGTCCCATCATGCAACAAACTATGGTGCTCTATATACTGCTTGCTCTACTTCTGCTTTCAATCCATAGTCATTAACTCTGATCTGCTGTCCCATCATGCACATAAAAACTAGGGTAATGTTGTTTGTTCATGCCAAATGCATTTTACCCTGATCTGCTGCCACACAAATGATCAAACTGTTCAGGGTCTATGGTATTTTATTCTACTTCTAACTTAAAGTTGAATTAATAGACCCTGATCTATTGTCCCATTATGTTAGGTCTGATCTGGGGCTATGCTGGTAAATACTATACTAGATTAAATCATTTAGAGCAAATGCCATATTTTAATGTCACGGGATAGGGCCATTGTTCCAGGGTATGTAGCATAATACAAATTCAAGTGATTCATAGTGATGGTATTAGTGACAAGAGGATGGAGATTGTTATACAATAATGCCAAATAATGTACATCATCCACACATTTTAAACAATAGTGCTGTGAACAGCACACCATAATCCAGCCCCATGTTTAGTGGTTCTCTGAGGGAACTAGATTTTTTAAAACATATTCTCTTCAGTGTTAGCCCTCCAAAAAGTCTGGCCCAGAAACTCACTCTGGAATAATCGTCATTCAGCAAAACCTGCTTTTTCTGAGCCACAATGACCTTGACATTTTGTCTTTTGACCTCCAAATTAATATGGCCTTGTTCATGCTTTATGTACAAGCCCTCTACAATCTCTGTTCAATGTACATGGTCTCAACTAAAATTATGAATTTTCTTTTGCCAGTCAATGACCCCATAATCAATAGGCTTCGTTCTTACCCAACATTTCATAAACATAAAGGGGAATGATAAAAAGATTCAAATCCTTTGTGCAGAAACCATCTTTCATCTTTCACTTAGTGACCTCGACCTTTTAACTTTTGACCATGAATTCATTTAGAAAAGGCATATACAACAAGATCTGACCATCCTAATTTTATAATATTAAAATATCATTCAATTGGCAAAAGAAATTGTGGGAGCTACAGATAACTTGCTTGTTCATTCCCCCATTGGGTTTTAAACAGTCTTGTGACTCTTGATAATATTTACAAGAAACCCATGATGCTGCAGCCTAGCAGCATCTCTGCACAAGATATGGAAAGTGTATTGATAATTTTACAAAAATGATGCTTATTCTAATGTGGAGGTCAATCTAAGTGTTTGCTGAAGGTATGCATTAAATTCTGCCCACTTTACTGACACTCCTAACCTCCAAAGCAACACAAACTATATTTAGTAAAACAAAAAGAAAGAATGGAATACCACCATGGGATGAAATTACTCTAAGCCAAAAATACTTACTCGCAAGGTTGCATGAGAGTTTCTCTGAATGAAACCTTTGGTTTTCCTAATATGACCTTGGCACCGTATTCTCTTTCAAGCCTCTGTAATAAAAAAAAAAATGTTTTCTTGACATATAATATATGTAGGATAAATAAATACTTTACAAAATCAGTCCATATAATAAACTGTTCAATACAATGCATAATTCTTTAGTGCTCATATTTTTTAATTAGTAAACTATTTAAAAACAGAAACATTTTAAGGGTCAATTTAGATGTCATAATATTGATTAGTTTTCTTATTCCTTACTACAACACCTTCAACAAGCATAAAACTTGCAATTTCTTGACAGACACGCAAATGAGCACCCATGTCTTGCTTATATCTTTACCACTGTGTACAGATGAATATGCAATCATGAGTACAAAGTTTAAAACACAGATCAGTAAACCACAAACTCTTTCTCCTCTTTTGTGAAGAACTTGGGATAATAATTTCCTTGGCACTAATCTTAATTACTGTGTTTGTATGTTCTATACAAGAAAATAGTCATTAGGTATTCTGATTGACAGACTGGTGCTTAAAAGTTAATACTCGTGGTCAAACAAAATTTAAACAGCTGAAAATTTGCAGTAAAAAAAACTTTGCAAAGAAAGAAAATGAAAACTTCACATGTATGGCAAATACTGAGGAATTCAAAGCTGATTTCATGGCCGCATGACCTAGATTATTACTCTAAATTGCCTGTATTTATCTAGAATGAAATACGTTACATCCATTGAATCTGACAGTTCCTAGGAAACCTGGTCCAATATACTCTTTATCTAGTATTATAGTATGTCTGTTTTCATTTTAGTTACAATTTTCTTTCAAAGAAAATTATGTTGCCACATCTAGTGATAAAATATATTTGTATAAACTTAACTGAAATATATATATATATATATATATATATATATATATATATATATATATATATATATATATATTTGTTTTGCAATGTGGATCAAAAGTCTTCAAAACAAGACTTAAAATGACATAATCATGTCTTTGTGAGCAGAACACATCATACATTAAAAAAATTTAAAACGTTTTCTCCTTCTGTGATCAGTCCTCAGTAAGAAGAACTCTTTTACAATTTACAAGTTCAATAAAGTTTCACAAATTTTAATCTATTCCACATCTGACTATCATCGTCATTGTCCTTGGGGAGCAGTGTAGCTCATTTGGTAAACTGTCTCACTTGTAATCAAAGAGTTGCAGGTTCAATATTCTGCCCAGTGTAGCACAAGTCCTTGGGAAAGGCACTAAACTCCCATTTCTTTGGAATGGTAGAGTTTAATGTCTCTGTCATTAAAACCAACAGAAACAAAAACTGATTTGCATAATAAAAATCATGTCTCTGATGTTTGGGAAATTTTGCTTTTTTATGAGAGAAAAGGTATAAAAATGACAAGGAGTGCCATTTAAAAATATACATTTACCATAATCTTCCCATGTTCTGTTTAAATGTAAATGCCATAGGTTGCTATTTCTATATATTTTAGGAGTATTGACTTCTCTTATTGGCACTTAACTATGGCATGCGACCCAAAACTGAGTAGTCATTCTGTTTTGAGTGGGTTCACAAAATCAACTTTTATAATTTGAAACTGCATATTAATGTTGTTTGTAGCATTTGATGGGTTTCAAAGCTTACATGAAAAACCTAATCTAGGTCACAGCCTACTAATGTTAAAAACTGCTGCCTGTTCATGAATTAAGAACAGAGGAAGTGAAAGATCAAATTTGTGTGTTTTAACTGTAGCTACTGAGAGGCCATACCTGTGCATAGATATCCAGATGGAGCTCTCCCATTCCAGATGCAATACTCTCTTTGTTGTCTGGGTCATACTGGACATGGAATGTGGGATCCTCTTTTGTGAACCTGGATATCCCTTTGGAGAAGCTATCAATGTCCTTGTTGTTGGCTGGCTTAATGGACATGGAAATTACTGGATCTGGGACGTACATGGATTCCTGTGGTGGTCGAAATGGTTATGTGATTTTAATATTGATGGGTAATTGGTTTGATACTGAAATATATGGTGAACAAGTTCGCACATACATCACATGCCATTGGAAATGTGATACAACTAAGAAACACATTTCTGCAACAAAAGCCATCTGTAGAACATTTTATGCAAACAAAAAGCTGTATTTGGTAGTGCATTGATAGGACATCTAAAACTAGCCAAACCCTACCCACTGGAATTACCCACAACTAAAAATAGCCAAATCCTGCACACCAGAATAAACCACACCTAATAATAGCCAAATCCTGTCCACAAGAATTACCCACACCTAAAATAGTGCCAAATCCTGCCCACTAAAATTACCATCTAAAAATAGTTTCGGCTATGACATCAATGAGAAAGGAACACTAACAGGAATACTGTGCTAAAACTTGATAATTTTATCACACATACAGAGATGGTAGAAGAAAAAAGAGCAGCTTCTGGGAACAAATTAACACTCAGTTGCAGTTCAAGTTTAGTCTCATGTTATTAATGAAGACTTAGAAATGAGAAAATGTGCCATGTTGGCTTTGGGTAACTGGCATGATGGCAGGTGCTTGTCTTGCTTCATCATAGTACACTCAGCTCACAGCTGAGGGGTAATATGCTGGAGATGCTACTAAATTTTACATCTTTGAGTCATATGCAAAAATAGGAATATGGTTTATGGTAAGTTCATATAATTCCTATATGATAAGTATTTAACAATGAGTGTTCAATACTGAAGTGTTCAATATTTGCTGGCAATAGCACATTTCGAATATACGGACAAGTCCATTTTTAAATAAATTTATGCTTCTCTAAGAATACTTACCTGGGTCAATGTATTCAAAAGAGAAACAAGAACTATTTATGGAGTATGTAAGTAAACTTAAGAAGTTTGACAGACCTTTAAGGTCATCCAAAGAGAGAGAGATATCTTGAATGATGCTGGAGTTAAACATGAGCAATGAAAGTGATGGAGAGATGGACTGACAGATACTTGGATGGGTGAATAGATGAACAGAATCCATTCCTATATATGGTGCCAACATTGCTGTGTAAAGGATTACAAGAAGCTGCCATGACTATTGTACCCTGCTGTTTTGGACATACCAAGCCTATTAAGGGTAATAAGTCTGTTAAACTTGGTCATTTCTTGTCAAGGAAACTGAATCAGAAATGTGGATGATAATGTTCCAAAGAGAAAATTGTATGTTGCGCAAGAGTCATGTTTGAAAATGTGATACAAATTTACTGATCACCAAATTTGTAGAGATCACAGCTTTACATCAAATCCAAATGCAATACAATTTATAAATATGGTTGTTAGTGTTAAATTATTACTAGCCATCATGGTGTCTATGCTGAGTTGGTCAAGTAATATTTGATCAAAACCAGCTCTAAAACATACCAACAAAATTATACCAATGAGCTCACCTAACACCATGGTACAATAAAACATAAAAAGAGATTTGGTTGAAATCAAATCCCACAAATTCACTGCTATTTGTGGAGTATTACTTGTTGTTAACTCCTTTTCATAAGGTACTAATTTCTGAGTGGTACTACTTATCACGAGGGACACATTGTAATGAGTTACTTTGTTTTATGGGGGTTCTAATTTTTGTGTGGTGCTGGATTTTGTAGGTTATTCATTTTTCTGGATTCTGCATACATGCCAACCTCTGGCGAGGAAAAAGCATATTCCAAGTGGATAAAAGGAGTAATATGAGCAGAAAAAGCATAATCCACATATAACAATGCTCATCGGTACATAACACATATATTTTGGCATCAGGAAACATCCGTTTAAACAAAGGACCAAAGCTGTATTCTACCATTAGTTGTAATCAGTGTTCTATTAAGAGCTCAGTAAATAACGCCCTTGTATTTATAAAAAAATTTTCCACAATTTAGTTCTGCTGTAAAAAAAAAGAAGTTACCTTAGTATTGGAGTTAGTACAATGATTTAATTCAAGGCATCTATTTTACACTATGAACAATATTAAAATCCTTTCAACACAACCTGCAATGGGCGTGAAGCTACCCTAGAATGTCACTGAATTGTGTTATTCATCTATTCATCTCAGAGTTGTTTTTTTCTGTTTTTTTTCCTTTCTAATCCATCTGTGAAATCATATTATTTAACATATTTGCTGTAACATACGCATTGACTAGAATAAATAGGAAAATTTTACCGCCAAATTTCTACAGAAAACTTTTATACATCACATTATTTTTAGCAAAGAATATGTGAGCAAAGATTAAAAGTTAGAAAACCAGTCTGTTCTGTCCTATTAAAGCAAGACAGCTGCTATAAATAGAAACAGAGGTCTTCTTGGAAATGGGGCAGCAGTTATAAATAGAACATAACACATAGGAAGGTCACCGCTAGTCGACAGACAAGTACTTTTATGTCATATTTATACCGAAGCTGTCTTGTATAGAATACGTTTTGGGCGATTAGTGGGATGTTAATAAAAATGAGAAAACAAATTAATAATTTTTTTGGGAGGGGTATATATATATATATATATATATATATATATATATATATATATATATATATATATATATATATATATATATATATATATATATATATATAAAAATTGTAATCCAAATACATTTATGCTTAGGACGTAATTTAGCGAAAAAAATGCATAATAATTACACCAAAAGCGTAAAAGGATGGCATATATGATTCTGTGGTTGTTATAAAACACAAATTTAAAAACAAAATACACAATAGGAATCTTCACCGATCCAGAATTTCATCACCAAAAAAATGTATTTAAACTAAAAAAATCAATAGTACCAAAACTACATGGTGATGGTACTGATGAGATCCCAATACATTCAGACCATTACACCACTGACTGTAAAACTGGAAATTCATTTCAGAAATGATACATTATTAATAATTACATATACATACAACCTTTTGACCAAATAGCATCATGGGCACATCATCAAAGTGATGTGTGTGATATGGATTTTACATGTAGCTTTAACAACCATTCAGTCATATCGCTATGATGTCTGCGGTATAGCAGTTCAAAGTGATGTCTAGTGCTAGGGCATTATTCCGCAGATAAGAAACATGATGTCCCAACCAGTCACATTATCCTGACACCGGGCTGACTAGTTCTAACACTAGCCTCTTAATGTTGAGCGCCTAGCAAGGTAGCTGTTATTTAGTATCTTTTTTTATAAGCCCACGACCTCCCATATTCCAGGAGGAACTCTAATCACTAGGCCACCAGATCGGTCATCATCAAAGCATTTGTTCATTAATAGGAACATGGTAAAATAGCTTGTTCTTGATCAAAAACATTCTCAAGTTTCTTTTTCAAACATGAACTCATTCAAGAACGTTCTTTCACTGTACTTGTGTAAAAAACTCCATACAGGTATCACAAGGCGTATCACACTTGTCTGGTCAACTTCCCCTTTTTAGACTATATTAGTCCATGAAGAACTTCTGACATGCAAGTTTACAGGAAAACCTTGGAATGTAAAAGTGGGGTTGGGTTGGGTGGAGTGATTGTGGTGACAGACATGGTATAAAAACAAGGTTTGATAATTAAAAAAGACAAAATTGCAAAGCTTTCTAATGAAGTGTTTGACTGTAATAGACATATGCAAACACCAAATAACTGTTCACATCAAACACTTTGTGTGTGTGTGTGTGTATATATATATATATATATATATATATATATATATATATATATATATATATATATATATATATATATATTATATCTTCTGTATCAAAATATACAATACATGCAATATGACAATATGCTGCCAATCCAAATAAGTGCCCAAGAGTTTTAAAATAGTCATGGCTGAAGCGCTTAAATGAGTTTCTTTAAAGTGAGATGACCCTCCATTCAGCAATTGCTGCTTATAAGTAGAGTCCAAACAACACAGACCCTGATCTGCTATTGCATACTGTGGCATCATATCTGCATCTGTGTTGCTAGATCAACTTATTAATCTTCACAACTGAAAAGACCATGATCTGTAAGTGAATATATATTTATTATAAAAATGTACCAATTAAATGTATGTTTCTTGGAATGTCTATATAGTTACATTACAGGTCAAGATAAAACAAACATGCCATATTCTTACCATTGAGAAATTTGTGTTTCCTTTTGTGACAAAAGTGTCTCCACTGGCACATTCAATTCCAAATAGGGCACAGATATCTCCAGCATACACCTCATTCACATCCTGCAAAAAATAAAGTTGCCAAGAAAACTAAATCTTTGAAAAAGAAAACATCAAATATATGTTATATCTATCAGTCAAGTTTTTTTTTTAAAAAATTGTACTAGATGTTTTTTCATATTATTTAGAAAAAGAAACCCTGCTTTAAAACTTATTAACTAAATTCTACTAATAAAAATTATTATATTGCAAGTAAATCAAGAATTCTAGAGATGAATTATGTATTATATTACAAGTAAATCAAGATGTGTTGCCATTCCAAATAGAATTCATGCTGCCTGAATGAATAATAATAGAGATGATTTTCGGTAAGTTTAGCAAACAACTCCTCTGCATTCTTATTGCCAAATCACTGAGATGGAGTTGCAACCTGCATGGATGCCTTAGTCACAAGTGCCATATATATAATCACTGGCTGTTGGTTTTATACCCCATGTACATGAAGTTGTAGGTATTAAGGCAGTGGTTCTTGTTTTTATTTGTCACAGTGACCTTAACCTTTGACATTTTGACCCCAAGTCACCAGTCATTCCTTATACCAAGTGCAAGCTTTCCACACTATTCAGTTCCCAGACTTTTTGACCACAAATACACTTCTACTTTACCCAAAGTGCAAGGTCTCCTCAAAGTTTGATGAATGTGTATAAACAAACAAATTCTATTGTGTGGAAAACACTTTTTCTTTTTTCAGTTTAACTTGAAACTGATGGGCTTACTCCTTACCAAAAAGTGAAAGCAATTCAAAAAGTCTGGGGACGGAACATATCATTTTGTAGAAGTGAAGTTATCACTTCGAAAAAGACATGTTAACAAGTAAAGTTATAGAATAATATGATGTAATATGATATACTTTTAATAATAAGTGGAAATTACAAGTTTGTTCCACATTATGCAAATCATAATTGATAGCATTCATTCTAGGCTGCACCACTATGGTATTAACACTTAGTTGTAATCCTTAGTGCAATGAAGTTGCCATTATAACTCTCATAAGATACACTGTAAAAAAAATCCCCCAGAAATTAAAGAATAAAGGTTGCTATAGTTTATTTTAGACTGACTAAATCAACTGTACCTGGGTAGGCTTATTGGGTAGGGTGCACTTATGCCCCAGAAGCATAAGATGATCAATTTTATTGACTCTATTTCCGATTTTGATTATCTTGTTACCAATAAAAACAAGGTTCAATTATCATGATAAGAAAACTTTTAAGAGATGATGAATCTGCTGCATAAATCCCTCTGCATTCCTTTCCAAATCAGCATATAGAAAGTAACCATACAGATTCAAATGTCCCAAAAAAATTTATGCATTGGGACGAGGCAGTTTGGTTGCTGTAGAATATGGAAAGCCAAAAGCTGGGGAAGGGGGGCTTAAAATGGTTTCTTGCATAAAACATACAGGTACAAATATTTGTGATCCCTATTTTTTCCTCCATTACCCAATTTTCTTATATCACTGGGACCCTTGAGGCCCCATTTCCTCTAATTCAAGAAGGAACACTGGATTGACAAAGTCTTGAAAAACAACATTATAATTAATTTTCAATACTAATTTGAATACCTCCATTTCATCTGCATTCATTCTGACAAGGCGTGAAACTCTAACCCGTTTTCCATTCCTGGTGTTGAAAATTGTATCTCCTTTCTTCATTCCACCCTGGTATACTCTAACATAGGTAAGTTGACCAAACCTTCCAGCCTGCAGAAATAATAATAGCTGTGTAATTTGAACATACAAGGTATCCAGCCCAATGATATAATAAGGGCTGTTTCATTTATACAGATAAGGTTTCCAAGAAAATCAGTTTTCTAAAATATATATTAGGTTCACATGAAAATGAATCAGCATTGTACATTATATATATATACACAGGTGGCTACTCCACAATAAAAGTTCCTTCCCTGGGTCCCATGTATGTTTAATGAACAGCCTTAAGTAGATACCTATTAAAAAAGGGGATCTTTTCTAAAAGATAAAAATTGCTTTCAAAAGTTATGAAATTTAGAACAAGACCAGCAACTCTTTCATTTCCATACCTATAATACCACATGACACTGCTATTAGTTTTGAAAAAAAAAATAGGCTAAAAAGTGGTGTGAACATGGGTGACACCTTTGTAACATAAATGTAACAGCAGTTTGCAAGAAATCTTGGCAATCATGGTGCTGTCTTTAACACAGGTAAAATTATTTTTGTTTCAAAAAAAGTTTTAAAAGTGTAAAAACAGGTAGACTGGTAGACTAGCATTATTCATACAATCATTAATGACTTTAGAGCCAGTACGCTCTCAGATAAAATTATGTGAGGTGTTTTTTATTTAAAGTCATTTTGATATTGTTATTGTCTTAAATTGTTACAGGTTAGCTTTTAATGGTACTTTTAAAACATGATTGTGTATATCATGTCAAGGAAATGGAAACTATGTGTCTTTTGAAAGGACATAAGTCACAGACCTGGGCAAGTATGAAACCCATGACCCATGGATTATGAGTTCAATACTCTGCCAACTGAACTACTACAATATCTTGAAATCAGTAGTAGTAATATTTAAAATCTTGCTGTAAGATTTTGTTCAAACCAAGCAGTTCCAAAGTCTGTTTATTTGTTTATTCATTATTTCTACCATTAATTATTTTTGTGTTTAGGAAGATAAAGACAATGTTCAATCAACAAATCTTGTAAATGTAAATGTTGACATGTCCTATCATGTTAACTGATTAAGTACAAAACAAAGGCATTACACATCTGGGTAATAAAAAAAAAAATACAATTTTTAATACTTTCAATTCCAACAAACATCTTACCTCCAACTTGAAAGCTAACCCTACAAATGGATTTTCCATATTTCTATCTGGACACATAATAATCTTCTCTTCCTTGCTGTAAAAACAAAAATTTGTTTTTTTTTTTATTAAATTCTGTAAACCAACAATTTTATTTTGTCTGGAATTTATAAGGTGGGAAAATTGGTTTGCTTTTTCTATTTTACAGCATCACTATTAGGTTTCACAGTGAACAGGGCTTAAGTGATGGTAGGATTTGACCACACACCCTTTTGGTCAAGAGTCAAGACAATAAGCACTAAGCCACTGCTTTCTAGTCTGAATAAGGTGAGGTACCTCATATCACAATGCACAGGTGAAAAACCATTGTGAGGAGAAATCTTGTTGGACTTTCCTTGTTTGCAATGAACTATGCAAAGTGAATGGTAAATAGGTCTGTCTCGTAATTCGTATGCTTATGCAGAAATGGACTTGAGCTTAGTGTTCTAAACTGAAAAGGAATATGATGAAGTGAACACAAGTATTGATTCATCTAATCCTTCTGAATTAGGAAGTAATGTTTAAATTTTGTCCCTATAAAGAACCTTTGTTAATAATCATGGATGATTACGATGAAGATAACTAATGAATGGCATATAATAAGCTTGCCAATTACTGAATGGCACACAATAATCATGCCCTGCATGTAATAATCCTGTTTAGGCTCCCTGAGGGCATGGTTGACTATAGAGATTATTATCAAATAAAGTCTCACTAACCTGGAATTTGGATAAAGATGTGTTGCTCTTAACTTAACTTCCTGTACAGAAACCATTTTTTTAAAAATTATTCACGCTTACCATGATCATAAACTCTGACCACTGTACCCCAGAAGCCATACGTTTCTTTATTATCCTAAGCGCAAGTCATCAACAAAGTTGGTCATGGAATGTCTAGAATAAAAGTTATTCTGTGAACAAGTTTTAATTTGATCCATGACTTGAACCTCCAATCCAAAAATCAATAGGCCACTTACATACCTTTATTGCAAGCTATCCACAAGATTTGGTAAGGGTATGCGTTCCAAAATTAAGGTATGATGATATCTGAGAAGGCTAGGATGTATACATCTATGTTATTCTGCTATTCAAGTAAATATCCTAATTTCCGGGCACATAACTTTATCTCTTCAATACATGCATACTGCATATCTGTAATTCTGCCACCAATGTAAATATCCCGATTACCGGTCACAGGATATTGTTAAAAAGAGTACAAAATAGTCTGTAACTGAATCCTGCAAAATGTACAAGCTAAAACAATCTGTTAAGAGTTTTTGGTCATTTTGAATTATTCTGGTTGCAAATAATTGTCTAGTGAATTTTAAAAAGAAAATCCATTGAGTGATCTGTGTGAGCAACTGATGTAAAATCCATTGAGTGATCTGTGTGAGCAACTGATGTTTGGGTTATTAGTTTTAAAGTAGTTTTTTTTTTTCTAACTCTGACCAATGAACCAAACAAGTGCAATAATGAACATCTTCTATATAACAAACAATCCACATTAGCTTTTGACTGGCTTTAAGTTTCATGTTCACATATAGCATACATACCTAAGTCTGTTTTCACTGAAAGCACATTTTTAACACTATAAAATCTGTTCAAGAATCACAAATGCCCTGACACAGTGGCATAAATGTGAACCTGGACATATAAATAATTGGATAAAGATGGGCAGATATGGGCACTGACTCTGAAATAAGTAATTTTACCAAATCTGTATTCTATTTGCATTTTGTATGCACATTTTATGCATTCATAATGTATTTTGCTGGGTTAGATTTGCAGCAAATTCACATTTGCATTTCAGGCTGAAACCAACACCGCAGATAATAAAAGCACGAGTTTTGCTGCATAATCCTGACTTCATGTAGTGCACTGAATACATTATGATAATAATAATAATAATAATAATAATAATAATAATAATAATAATAATAATAATAAAACTTAATTTAACACAGCTTTTTATTATTAACAGTAATAATAGCTGTTATCAGCCAATTTTGCCAAAAATATTTCTAACAAGCTGAACACAAAGTAGATTGCTAATGGGGAATCAAAACAGCCTGCAGGTACCAAGGTTCAAAGGTGTGATCTAGCAGATATTAAGTCAAATTCTATTGAGACTGAGCTATACCATTCCTCTGAACTTACCCTGATGAATTATCCAAGCCCCAATTAGTGACTTCTGAAGGATTTGGAAGGTAGGCAAGGACTGCATCCAATAACTTTTGAACACCCTTATTTTTCAGTGCTGATCCAACTAAAACTGGTGTGAAGACCCTTTTTATACAAGCTCTTCGTATTGCTGCCTGGAAAACATTTTATCAAAAACTATAGCAAACCGGGTCCATGACCATGTCTGTGCAATTATCAGCAATTGTGTTACACTGAGGTACTTTATATAAAGGTACCATTTTAAAAATGACAGGCTCAGCTTAGTTTACGTTTTTATGTCCATTTAATAGGAAGACAGTGCCGACTTCAAATGTGCTTTTTTAAATTTCATTGTTACAATATAAACATTGTAAATAGATTGATAACATTGTAAAAACAGTTAACACTGTGCAAAAGAAAAGCACATATTTGGATTTACAGATTTTAATGGCACTTTTAATACATTACTGGCTGTTACATGCAGGAGACTTGGGTACTAAGTGCCTTCCAAGGCACACACCATGCCAGTTAACCCAGATTGGTCTGGGTGGATATCAAACCTGCGACTAATAGATTTCAAGTCTAACACTCTTCCAAGTTACTGCTTGTATTCTCACAAAAGCCACCTTATAAACTTACATGTATCTCATCTACAGTCGGTTGTCTCTCTTCTAAAAATATTTCCCCAAACTGATCATCAACATTTGCTACACATTCTGCAAATATATTTAATCCACCTTAAATATATGCATGTAATATCCCTCTATATACTGTATTTTCTTTATATGGCTGTCAATCTTTACTCCATTTTTTCTAATTAATAAAGCATTAGGGACAAAGAAAATAATTCCCAACAGAACTGTTTGAAAACTTAGGGTTGAGGTAAAAGTTAGGTAATATTGATTACAAATTTTATTTCTAGAGTTGGTTGAACAGTGACTGTGTTTGCAATGTAGATACGAACAAATGCAAAATTTTGAGGTCTATGATTTGCTTTTGAAATCTTTATGTTTTTTCTCCAATTGTAACTACATTTGTGTTTGCAAATCATGTATACCCCAGTGCAAATCCAAAAGTCAATGTCCAAAAAGATCTTAAAATTGTGAAAAGTTGCTGTAATTGCATGAAAATTCATTCATTTCATCTACATATGCATATGAAATCATGCCTGTCAAACTTTATGGATTTCCCAGAAGTGATTTTGATTAAATGTGCTAATAGCGCTAATATGGTTTTCATTAAAATGAAAATCCAAGTTCCAAAATATGTCAAAGAAACTGTTATAATGGCCTGAAAATCTAATCATGAAAACCAATTAGATTTAATTTCATTCGACAACTCAAAGTGGCTTTTACTTAGGCGTGCTAAGAAGACTTTTGACTTAAATGTTTAAAATATCATAAAATGTTTTTTTATAAAGTGTTAAAATGGAAACAATGGTCTGATACTCTATATACAATAAATACAAACAATCCTATTCAATTTCATTTATCTAGCTCAAAGCGTTTGATGAAATGTAGATTAGTCAATCAAGTCTTATGCTGGTGCTACAACTATCTCATAAGCATATTTTGTCTTACGGATATGTTCAAATGGTGACTGACCAATTAATTCATGTCTTTTTTCCTTGGCTATTGTCCTCATATTTGCAGGAATCTCATCCTCAACAAGAGTTAGCCCAAACGGCTCCTCAAAGTAGACAGCTTTCTCATTAATAAGATCCACAATCCCCTTGTGATCTGCCTCTAGGCCTATAGGAATACTGATGAGGGCAGCATGGTGATTTAATTTGGACCTGAAAGGTAACTGTATATTGTTAATAACATGTTCATTTCCAGCTGTTAAAATACTTTATAGGCACGCATTATTCTTGCAGGTGATAGAACTAGGGTACTTAAATAAACCACAGGTCCATAAATAATTGGCTAAAATTATTTCTCACTTATGTAACATAGAAATCTACCAGTTTTGCTAACCTTACTTTTCTTATTTCAGTCAAGATGTCTCATAAGTGTCCACGTGTGAAGAACTACTTTTAAAAAGAAGAAACCCTTGTTGTTTTCTGCTGTGCCTGACAGGGTTGTTTTAAAATCAAATAACAACAAGTTATATAACACACAAAAAAAACAATATGGCAACATAAGGTCTAACCAAGTCTGAGCATACACCATATAAAATATTTTGAGACAGACAGACACACACACAAAATTGAGCTGTTTGGTTATATCAATGAAAGTAAAGTTCATTCCACCACAGCTTGGTGAATTTTATCCTATCTGTAGACATAAATTAATACATTTTCAAGTCAGCACCATTAAATTTAGATAAAAGTACCTAATTTGATTTAAATACTTCATGCGGAATAAATTAGATACTGACAGCAGCATTTAATGATGCCAACCTCAAAATTTACTGAGTTACATACAGGATAAAATTTGTGATGCTTTGTGGAACAAACTATGACAGAAAACACTATTCCAGGCACACAGCCTAAATACATCACTCACTAGAAAAAAAATAAAAATTACAAACTCTCTCTCAAGATCTACTGCAACGACCTCAACAAATAGAAATGTTTAATACCACACCTGCCTTCGAACTGCACCTGTCCAGTTGAATAAACAAATATAAACTAATGGAAATTTGTACTTCCCAATCAAAGTGGTTCATTAATCAGTCCACTTACTATTCAACAAGAATATATGCAGCACAGTAACAGTAATAGCAACATATTTCCATGAAAGAAAATATTAATTTCCAAGAATATCCTGAATCAGATCCATCAGTACACACTTAGTGATAACTGTGGCAGCCTGCACCCGATATTGAATTGTACCATACTGTTGTATCCAACAGAACCATTTTAAATTAAAACTGATGAAAGCTAAAAGCTCTGTATAAAAGATATTAATGAATGTTATTTTCATATAACTTCCATCAATTAAATGTGATAATGCAGTATAAAATTACGTAGGATTGACATGCCATTGCCTATATTAACATATCTGTATAAACATGCAGTGCTCTATTACAAACAGCAATAGCACATGGCTGAGAAACACTTGTGTAATACTTACATCTAACTTGATTCTACTTAGAAATTGGTTCAGATTTTCATAAATAAGTACAAGACCTGAGGACTATAACAAGATGACCATTATATGCATGTGACCACTAATTGCATATATGATAATTTTAATATTATCTGCAATGTTTTATTTTTAGCATTTCTAACTTGATTTTTTTAAGTATTCTAATCTAAAATATAAAATAAATAAAAAATCTCAAATCTCTCAAACATCAATCAACATAGCTTTTAAAAAAGTAACCTATCATTGTACATAGACAAAATCTGTATCTTAAAACTATTATAAATTGTGTGGATGCAAATAAAAAACATTGAAATTGTACGTTTTGCATGTTCTTGATAAAAATTGACTTCATACCTCATTTGTGATAGAACTCTGTAGGGATTGGCCCCTATTCTATCCAGCTTATTGACAAATGCTATGCATGGAACCCGGTATCTCTTCATCTGCCGATTGACTGTGAGAGTCTGACTCTGGACACCACCTACACCACAAAGAACTAGAACAGCACCATCTAGGACTCGCAATGCTCTTTCCACTTCCATTGTGAAGTCCACATGGCCTGGAATAGTTATATAAAAATAATCACTATAATTATATATGAATTATAATTATATATGAATTGTGAATTATATATTATTATTATATATAATATGTGCTGTTGTTACCCTCCCTGTCAATGATGTTCAAACATTAGATGCCATTATAACTGTACCAAAAGAAACAGAAGGATGTGTATTGCCCCTGATATAATATGTGGCACAACAAACAGTAGTCAACACATAAAGCATTTACACACACCACTCCCTCTTTATAAGGTCCTCCATTATGACCTGGTTATTGTAATAAGGTGGGTATGGTTGTGAATACCATTTCATTAAGTGATAAAACAATTAAATGTATTGTGTACTTCAGTTTCACTATAAGGCCCATCACTATGATGCAGTTCCTGTAATAAGGTGCAAATGATTATGGATACCATTTCATTACATGGTAGTAATATTATACGTATTAAAATCAGCGGTATTGCTAGGATTATAAAACTAGGAGTTCAAGACTACTATTTTGGAAAAATTGGGAGTCCTACCAGAAAAAGTTGCAATCCCCTACCAGCAGCATTTTAAGTATAACAGATGGGTAGAACTAGTGGTTGCCAATGAGTTTAATTTTCTAACTTCTTTATACCACTGACATATAGCTCTTTTTTGTCCATTAGAGTGAAAGTGAATATGTCAGGTCAAGTAAAGGCTTTATTCCAAACACTAAACTAGGCATCACACACTTTCTTACAACTGGCTAGAGTTCTAATGTGAACAACCAGTTCTAGCAAACTTCAGCAATCTGCTGAATCCTATTACAACCTCCTTAAATATGCCATTTAAACTGAAACTACTTATCCAAATGCAAACATAATTTTGTCTAACTCTCAACATGTTTCGATTTTGAGGTCACATACACTACTTATACAATAATGAAAGCCAATGTTGTTCATTTGATGTTCTCTTATACACATATCCATCACTGGGTCTTTCTGCCTCTGAATTCAATCACTGTAAATATCAGCACATTTTCCCATCACTCGGCAGCTAGTCAAAGTCTATGAACTTGCTGCCAATATACTGGGTTATGTTCATATGATGTACTCTTACAATGAAAACAAGTATATCTGGAGGTCTTTCAGCCACTGAATTAACTCACTGTAAATATAAGCACAGCTAAAATGATCAACACATTTTCTCACTCAGCAGGTTGAAGCACGACAGGCAAGCCTTTGAATTAGCTGTACAGCAACTGTGAGACCTCTGTATTATGTACTTTTTTTATAAGACAGACTCACCATAAGGCCCATCATTACAACACAATTCCTGCTATAAGGTTCATTAAGTGGTAGTAAAATTATATGATTATTTACTTCATGTACATCATTATAAGCTAGTCTGTATAATGCTAGTATACTGTATGGTCATATATATATATATATATATATATATATATATATATATATATATATATATATATATATATATATATATATATATATATATAAACCAGTTTTAATACATATATTACCTTTAGCTTATTTCTATATTATCAGCTTATATATACATGTTACCCTGTGGTTTATTTCTATATGATCAGCTTATGATACATGTTAACCACTCCCTCAATAACTTATGCACAAAGTGATCCAAAAACATCGACAATATTATAAGCTAGGAAGCAAGTTATTGAGAGATCAATAACAAAACACCAAAATTAATAAAAGGATTGACATAGAGGCAAAATATGGGTGGGTTGGATCGGCATGTTACAGTATTAAATACTCAATAATCATGCTGAGATTAACTGTGAATAAATCTCTTAAAAATGGTGTACTCTATTTTTCCCTTATAGAGTAACATTAATATCCGGATAACCTACCATATATTGAGATCATCAAAAACATGATTCCACATGGTCTCCATTCTCTTAACATGTGTACAATTGTGTACTACGTCACTGATTTTTTGTGTTGAATTGGCTACATTTTAGTTTTATTGTTTGATCCAAAGTAGAGTCTTTTAAAACAAAAGATCGACACTCTTTTCGTGAAACAATGTCAATCAATTGATAGGTAGATATATAGATTTAATTGTGGTAGATGTAAAAGGAAAAACAAATAAATTCACAGGAGTTAATCATTATCAACATGAATTTAATGGGTCTACAAATTTCAAACAGTGTAAATTTGAACATGATAATCCTTGCAGTTTGTGACACATTTGACAAATATCACTAGACATTTTGAAAAAAATGTGTTAATTGTTTTTGTATTACTCTGATTTTTTTTGCCACCAAGCAAAATCAGTCAGGCATCTCAAATGCATGATCTTTACATAGTCAACATTTTGGGTCAAATAAAATTATTTCTGAGAACAGTAGTGACCACAAGAAATTATGCATGCCTTTGAAATTTCTTTATTGTACCTTTTTCTCTTGATATGATACAAAAGACATTCAAAGTGATGAAACAACACAGGTCACTTTGATTTTTTTACTGCAACAAACACTACCCCAAATTGTTGATCAAACCAATGAGATCATGTTATTAGGCTTTCACAGTGTGATGGTCAAGTGACACTTTTCATATAAGAGAATATGTTTGGATTATAGTGATTTATTGCAGTAAAGCAAAATTAAAGTACTAGAATGTGAATTTCACATAGCAGGACATTTAATTGGTGTTTATTTCATTCTCTGTTGCCACCAGTTGGCATTTACCAGAAGTTTTCATTGATTGTTATTTTACGAGATAGTTTATTTACAGTGTATTGACAACTATTTATCCCAACAAAAAATATCTAACATAATATGTGACATCTTATAATAGCATGCAAATTTCACAATATGGCTTTTATCTTTGCGGGCATTAATCACCATTTTCGATGATAAAACGAGCAATGTATTAAGGTTGAATTGACCAATTTTTATCACATTTTTTTTTTCATGTCCAGCATATTTTATATTGGATATATTTTCTTTAGAAAAAAATCGGGATTCACGTCAGACACTGCATTATAAGTGGGTTTGTGAGCTATTTGGCGCAAATTATTGAGGTGTACCTTGTGTTTGTTTCTAATTATCAGCTTATAATACATGATACCTGTGTAAATTTCAATATCATTAGCTTATGATAGATGTTACCTTGTATTTATTTATATATTTTTAACTTATAACACATGATACATGTGTATATTTCTATATTAACAGCTTACAATAGATGTTTCCTTGTATTTATTTCTATATCAATTACTTAATACTTTCTGCTTATTTCTACAATACCAGCTTAGGATGAGACTGTCACCATGTTACTAGTATAAGCAGCTTCTCTACAACCAATGGTATAATTTGTATTTCAATCTTGAAATTAACCACTCTATAACAAACCATAATACAAGATGCAATATGGCAAAACATATAAAAAGAAACCACTAAATTACACAAACTTGCGATAAGGTGAAGAGCAATACATGAAAAATACTTTCTGTTGTATCATAACAATGAACTGAAAGCCTGATGCCTCTAGCAAAGAGCAATCCCACCAGATATTCCCAGAGGTTAAAAATATGTCTGTTTTGTCATTTTATGTAGGAGTGACTCCTATATGTAACAGGACACTTTTAACTCAAATTCCTGCAGTCTTAGAACAAGTAAATAATAATCCTAAATATAAAACTTTATCCTTTTCAATTTAATTATTCAACATTAAGATAGGAAATCAGAGTGAGTCATTGTTTAAGCTATCAATGGTTACCTAGGTGCTTGGATACCTGCCCATTCATAATTACTTGGAATAGTAAATTTAGCTATAGGGTACCCATTTCTGCCAGTGCTTGTTAAGACAGCACTATGTTTTCAAGTTGACACTCCTAATGAGTGAGCCTAATATATGCACACTTTTTCAGTACTAAGCAGATGTGTGACTCTTCCTGTAAATAAATGGTCCTAATCATATAACTTGTTTTCCCATGTGATAATCCTTTGAAAAGTATGAAGGCTTTAAAAAAAGTGCAGAAAACTTAAGTCTTTTCATTCATTAATTTGTGATTTCTAGCCTGACTGTCACCAAGGGATCACTAACAGTACTGAATTATTAGCATTTCAACACAAGCAGAAGTTCCCAATGTAAATATGCAAACTGAGTACTAATTCTATTTTTGGATTATAGGATTATCTATTTCAGTAAAAACTGAAATATCTCAGGGTAACATTTGCAATGTCTAGTTTTAATATTTCTATAAAAAAAACAAACTGAACTCTTGTATACATGTATTCCATCAGATGAAAATCCAAAATTAAAAGAATTTATTGTAATTTTCAATGATGGTGAACTAAACGACATCTGTTGCTTGAAAACATAGACTGGCCAAAGTAAATATGGTGACCATAATGCTAAAGAAACTCCCTTTTGATTCAAAATACCATCAAGTAGATAGTGTTTGGACCCTTTGGCAACAATCAGGTATGGCTTAGCCAGAGTTTGAACCTGCAACCTACCACATCTGAAGTAGATGATATAACCACTTATGCCAATGGAATGGTAAGCTGTTTGGTAACCCAGACAGACAAATGGAGAAAGGTTGAACTTCTGACTATTTTTATTAAATAGTATCATTTTGGTAACTGTTAACCATATACAAACATTAAGAAATTTGTTTTATCAAAATCACAATTATTATATCAACGGCTGTTACATGTTTCATCACAATCACAGTTATGTTATTGTTATATTTGTTACACCACATCAGAATTATGATATAACTGTTATACCACAAACACATTTATGATATTACATTTCTATCTAATGCATCACACTCACAATTATGATGTAACAGTTGTCAATTTCCTTATAAGAAATATAGCACAACAAACGAGCATTTTGATATTTCTACTGGTCACACAACACACAATGAATTATTGCAATGGAAAACAAGTCTTGCCAGGACTTTTAGGGCCCGAGATTTTAACTTTTATTAAGAATGGAGTCCTGGATTAAAGAATCCTTTGAGAACTGATGATTTGAACAGTTTGTTCCCGAGAGTGAGGTGAACCAAAACCAAATAGACCCTTATATCAGTTAACTCTTGGTGTGTGTATGTGATTTTGTTTTTATAACATAAATTTACAACATTTTCAGTCAAATCACTATGATGTCTGCAGTGTGGCAGTTTATAGTCATGTCTAGCACTGGGGCATTATGCAGTAGACATGTAGCATGATGTTTCAACCCATCACATTATCCTGACACCAGGTCGACCAGTCCTTACACTAACCTTTTAATGCTGAGCACTGAGCAAGGCAACTGTTAGTACCTGTTTTATAAGTCTTTGGTATGACTCCACCAGGATTTGAACCTGCGACCTCCCGCATCCAAGTAGGATGTCTAACCACAAGGCTACTGGAGCAGTCTAGCTCATAATATAACTGAAGATCTAGAACTATGGCGTTTCACACAAGTTAGGTAGTGTACATGAGAAAAGACAACAACTCATTTACACAATTTCATCTATAAGAACAATGTAAAGCAAGCTCATTACATATTGCCATCTCACCTCTGTTTGCGTGTATTTGAGTCTAGGATTCAGCGAATGTGGATATGTGAGAAAGCTTGCCAGTAGCTTCTCGTGGGTCGGTGGTTCTTTCCGGTGATTTCCCGGTTTCTTCCTCCACCATTAATACTGGCCGCCATGAATAGCCTATCGTGTGCTGAAAAATGGCATTAAACCCAACAACAACAACAAATTGGACTCTTCTTTTTACTGGAGTAGTAATAAAAAAAACAAGTTGCATAAACCTGATAAGATCATATTACTAAATGGTCTGTAAATTTCTGTACTTTATTTTCTTGCTATTTAATTTTTCAGATGTACCAAAGATGAGGTGAACTGAAAATAATTCAAATTTTCTGTCTCTCAATCAAGAATGATTTTTGCTGACTGATTATGAATGAAAATAATACAGGATATGAAAAATTACAAACAATATGGTACCTGGTGTATCAATGATGTTTATGTTATGGTCTTTCCACATAACATAAGTAGCTGCAGACTGAATAGTAATCCCTCTTTGTCTCTCTAACTCCATAAAATCCATCTTAGCTCCCACCTGATCCTTTCCTTTAACCTGCAGCAGAGAAGAACGATATGTTAAATATTGTGTTCCACAGCTTTCTCAGATTAATGGTTTTTGTACTGTTAGCCTTCTACAACAGGAGTACATCACAAATACTGATGAAATATACAACTGGTAAAGAATTGTTCAATTTAACTTTTGACATGTGGTGAAACTTGCATGAAAAAATCCATGGACCTGGAATGTAATAACACCCGGTTCCACACTGCCATATAAGAATAAATTGTTTGAACTTACCTCATGCATTTCAGCCACTCTTCCTGTGTAGAAGAGCAACCTCTCAGTAAGAGTTGTCTTCCCTGAGTCTATATGTGCAGAGATTCCAATGTTCCTTATCTTTGTTACATCTTCCTCTACAAGCTGAATGCAAAAATAAAAATTAAAAAATGTGACCTACTAAAAGTTCCTTTAACTTTTTAGCTTTCTTTCCCTTCCCCAAGTGACCATATCTACCATCCCAAATCTCCAGATCCTGTCCCAAGAATAAAGATCACAATTTCTTCTTATAAAAAACTATTACACCAGTGCCAACTGATTACCTATGCTTGAAATCTCTCTTTAACAAAGGTATTTTAATCAAATTTAACATACTAATTACACATTTTAACATGCAGTTTTATAATACAAAGACACTGGTATACAAGAATTAGAATTTATCCCTCATCCCAATTTATTGAAAATAATGATACATCCAAGAATATGCTACTGCTCCAGAAACAAAAGGTAAAATATGTCTAAAAAAACTGTACCAGCTAAAGAGACATAGAAGGTAAAATTAATTTTTAAATAATTTCACTTTATTCAAATTTTGTTAGTTCCAAGTACTAAAATTGCTTACCCCTATTTTCTTTGTCGAGTAGTTACAACACTTATATGTAACAGGTGTAACCTGCAAAAGAGATAACACAAAGATGAAATATTGCAACTGGAGATGAACTGTTAAATTGACCTTTCAAAGTTGTATTTTAATAATAATCATTCATCACTTTACTGTATGTAAAATAGCACTAATTAAAAATAATTTTTTTTAACACAATACCTACAATGTCATAGAAATTAATATACCTGGTATTTCTTTTGAGCTCTAATGCCCCACCCTAAAATATATCTGGTACCTCACCTGAGCATATTGTGTATAGTTGTTGGTAGTAATGATGACAAGTCTTGGAACATGAAAAATATTTTAAAAAATTTGTGTGAAGACTTAAATGTAAAAATTATAACATTTTTGGTATCCCAGCACTTACAGACACCGAAAATGTCAAGACAAACTGGCAAGATTGCATTACATCACACAACAGTGACCAGCTGTAACATTATTTGACACCAGGCCCACCAGTCCTAACACTAACCTCTCACCTGAGCATATTGTGTATAGTTGTTGGTAATAATGATGACAAGTCTTGGAACATGAAAAAATATTTTAAAAAATTTGTGTGAAGACTTAAATGTAAAAATTATAACATTTTTGGTATCCCAGCACTTACAGACACTGAAAATGTCAAGACAAACTGGCAAGATTGCATTACATCACACAACAGTGACCAGCTGTAACATTATTCTGACACCAGGCCCACCAGTCCTAACACTAACCTCTCACTTTTGAGTGCCAAGCATGTCAACTACTAGTTCCATTTTTATAAGTCTTTGGTATGACTCAGCCAAGTTTCTAACAGTCTGGAGAATACAGTTATAACTCTGTGCTATGATCAATGCTTGTCATTACCCACTGAAATTATAATTATAAATATTTGAAACAGAAATGATAAAATAAGAGAAAAATATAGTTTTACATTTGAAATTTTTTTTTATATTAACTGATAACAGTTCCATTTAATAATACATAATGATAGTCCCTTAACTGTGAAGCCTCTTTCTTTTAAATTCATGTTTATGATTGATAAAACATGCCAGGTGATTTGTAGAAAAAAAAAACATTTCAATGTGACTCATGACATTTCTATAATTTCAAGGCCCAACTTTGTCATGTCATACAAAATTATTTTTTAAAATAATTAAGGGTATCCCAAGACTTAGTGTCCCATGACTTAGACTTAGTGTCCCATGACTTAGACTTAGTGTCCCATGACTTAGACTTAGTGTCCCATGACTTAGACTTAGTGTCCCATGACTTAGACTTAGTGTCCCATGACTTAGACTTAGTGTCCCATGACTTAGACTTAGTGTCCCATGACTTAGACTTAGTGTCCCATGATGCATGTTAATATCTTCATTCTTCTGTAATAATTATGATCAAGCATGATATAAACAAAAATAATATATATATATATATATATACACACATATGTATACAATGTATAGGCAATCTAATAACTTAGAAACATTAACCTTAGATTTTACTATACTTTCAATTATCCACAAGAAAAACCATGATCATGGATTTATTGCAGGGGGTGTTCATTCTATAAGAAAAACAAAGGCTGTTCAGTCTGTAAGAAAATCTACAATGATAGATTACAAGGGGGTGTTCTAGTCACAATGCATGCTAAGACATATTCTTGCTCTTGCCACCTCCTCCTGGTAAAAACCCTGTTGTCAGAAGTTACACTCCAAAAATTATGAATATTAAAGTTATGCAAACATCAGCAGCAGTTGACTATGAAAGGTTAACCATCCTTCCAGGGTCATATCAACTTCTGACCACTATTCTGAGGTACCAAAAGTTTACATTTCCAGGCCCCTCCATAAAACTTCATATCAAATCTTACTAAAACATATTCTGAACAATCAAAAAGATTTTGTCAATTTTGAATAATATTTCCAAGCTGTGTTGGTTAAAAGAAGGTAAGAATTCCAAGTAAAAAGAAACTCTTTTATCAATTATTCAAGCTGTTTGCATTAATATATTTTCAGATACAGCACCAGATACTGCTTAAAATGCATTTGAAACCTCTTTTGATGATTCATGCATTACATCAAATCTAAGGAATCCACAGCCTTAAAAATGATAAGCATGAGACAATCATACAGAATAATGAAACATTTGTTAACAAAGCTATATTTCATCATGTACACGCCGACTTCTTGTCCAACTCTCAAGTGTCTTTTTGCAATTTATGTACTGAATGCTTTAAATAATTATGAGTCTATTATGTATTTTTCCAACTGCACGAAGCAAGGCTGTACAATAGCAGACATGAAGTCTTTGTTATTTCTGTGGCGATTTTGGTCCTGTAATTCTAAATGCATATGATGCAGTACCCTTGTCATACCATGAAATCACTGCTATGTGATGATGATGAATACAACTAATTTTTTAGTACTAATAAACATTGTGTATTACTACTGTCATTTCATATAATCACTGACGATACTGAAGACAAGTACTATAATGTTTCTGCTGTCACAATCAGTTCTAATGCATACAGTGTAGTGTAATTGCCAAAATACACAATCTTTGCTGATGATGAATAACTTTAAGTAGCTATGTGCAAGGTATTTCTAAATGCATTTTCAGGGTATAATATTAACTTCTTTGGATTTATCATGGTCTCATTATTACATATTTATATTTTTAGCCTCCATAAACCCTAAGATATTATGCCAGGAGATGTCCAAAAATTGAAATCTAAAATAACTAGTTGTCAAAATTTGACTTTTGGAGATGACCAGCTTCCTCCTCAACAAAGAGGAATTTGCAAAAACGTCAAAAATGCAAACATTTTTTTTATTATACTTTAAACTAAATAAATGTTAAGATAACAAATTTATAAAAGTAAATAAAAAATATATTTAAAACATGTATTTAAATTTTTCCTATGTACAGTAATTTGAAGTAAACTGTCTCTAATCGTGCATTGGGATTCACATCACATTCATTTACTCCAAATCAGAAGCACAATCCAGGTGAATCAAATATGCAAAATACGTGTTACTCTCCATTGTTTCAATTTCGGGATTATTTCATCCAAAACACTGAGTACCAAATTACAAATTGCAACTATACTTAACACTTTGTCAAGATGGCAAAGGGTTAAGCTGCATTTATATGAATGTAAGTTGGCACTGAAAATGGCCATAGTAGCAGTCCAAAACGTTTTAAGCTCATAATCTGTCCTATTAAAACCACATATCTAGTGTTGGAAAAGCTATAAATCTGTTATATGGTGTATCAATTTTGTTGAAAAGAGTTGGCATTAATTTCTAGTACAACACATATTCAAGCCATTAGAATTATGTCACAAAGTATCTGTACTACTTCCGTAATACTGACAATGCATCTTCTGGTTTAGTCTACCTGCCTGATGCACTTAATTCAAACTTCAATTTCAGGCAATGCGCATCAGCAAAAATATCTCAAGAAATGGCAAAATAATTGCTCTTTCTAAAAATGTATGTGCAAAGCATGTATTTGGCCAAAGAGGATAAAATGCAATTTAACCTTTTTGTCATGTCTTTGTGTAGCAGGATATACTTTACTATTTCATATATTCATGTTTTAATTAGACAGAAGTGGGCATTTTATTTTTTTTATATAATTAGTGTTTACTGATGAGTGAAATAAACAGTTTTTCTCACTGAACAGATATTTAGCCAATTAGACAACCTTGAACCAGGATTACTTGTTGAGTTTTTTTTTCACTGAGCAATGAAGCTACCCTGATTACTGTTTATGCTGAGTTGTTCTATAATATGACAAGTGGTAAGTATCTTTCTGATTGGTTACTTTGCTACTTCTCTGTACAAACAATATAGCATTAACAGCATACTAGCAGTGGTCATTCCATTGGAGCTTCTGAAGGGTGCAAGTCATGGGATTGCAGTAAGAAGAGTGCCTAATGAACAAATCATAGAGCAACCGAACTATTTTTATATCTTTATTAATTTCAAAACACAAAACCTATATCACTTATTAGGTGGACAAGGGAAACCCACACCAATACATCTTTCGGAACACCAGGGTGTCACCACTAAATCCTAACCTGCTGGGATGGGGCCTGTTGGTGTCAACACTTGGAAAGTGATTGATGATTCATTTGCTTCAAGGAAAATGTAGCTTAACCTTTTTCCCATAATAGGTAAATAGATTCATAAAATAATTAATGTGATAGTTTTGTTTATACGTACTGTATATTTCTCTGAAATGTTATGCTGATGTATTTTATTACCTTTAATTGGTTATCAACCTGCATATTCTGTTCGGTGCCTATCATTCTGTCCATATACTTGTCTGTCTGTCTGCTCTACTTTTATTCAACAATTATTGTTTTCTATTTTGGTTTATTTGGTCTACTATCTCTCTAGATGGATAATTAATAAATATATGTGGTAGTAATCATTGCTAATGAATGTACTGTAAACTGAATCAATGTATACATGCAGAACAATAATGCAAAGACATTGTTATTTATAGTTGTAGTAAATGTAGTTTTATTGTATTTGCAGAGAGTAAGAAAGCAGGAGATGTGTATTTACCTCCATTTACCAACATTGTGCACAATAACCCCAGTTTCTTATAACAAATACTGGATTTGTATTTTCTATTCTTGGAGTAGAAGTTAAGAGTTGTAACATTTAAAATGCATACTAATATTAAAATAATGCCAGATATGCAAGATTTGACTTGACTTTTAAAAGCATTAATTCCATCCAAGATGACTTTCACACAGGGTATGGTGCAAAAAAGTCATCTTTTGATATCTGAATCTTGTTAATTTTCAAAAGCATTATTAGTTATCACACAAGCTTCATCTTTGTTCAGTCTAAAGTTAATTATCAGTTTTCAAGATTAAGTTCTATTGTATAAACGTTTCAATACTGGCAGAATCAAAGCATGCATACATATCATTGATTATTTAAATAATTAATAAATCAGTTTTAAAATACAGAAATAAATATATGTAAAATGCAGTGCTAAGTTAAATTCTCTTTTATGTCGTTATGTTTAGGATGATAATAAAATAAAACAGATTATGCCAAACAAAAAAACAAATTTTCACTGGTCATGAAAAAAATATATTTATTTTTTTATACTTATTTGAAAAGAGAATTTCAATTATTCCACAAACTTATTAGCTTCTTGGGATTGGTGAAAGTGTTCTAAACTTTGCACAAGTATGCTAATGCGGCTGACAGTCTACCAAAATATGGCCTGGCAGTCCGTATAGTATACCACATTCAATACCTTTAAAAGCAGGCAACGAAAATTAAAATTAACACCAGTATTTGTCCTTGGAGAACAGAATCTTAATCGAGCAACACTGTTTTATCTGCATTCAACCCCATTATTCAATGATTGCAGAATTTCTAGCTGCTGCTAAACATTTGTATTTTTTCAGTCACATTAGTTATTACTAAATAATACCAAGAAATATGACAATGTTTTTTTTAACTTGAACAATAGAAAAAAATAGGCTTGTTCAGTTATTTAAGCCTGGACATTGTTTTCTTTTTCTTTTTACTGGCAATGTGAATTTTTGTTAATTCTTTTTCATACAATGATACTATTATACAGTGAAAACAATAAAATTACTGTAATTATTTTTGCTAGTTCAACCTTTTGCCCGGATATGCTTTGTACATGCAATTTTTAAGGTAAGAATAAGATCAGGCCTGAGATAAGAGCGGTAAATAGGACAATACTGTATATTTGACCTTGTAAATTAATGGGTGCGAAACGACCACCACCTTGGGTACAAAACGACTAGCACCTTGGGTATGAAACGATCAGCACCTTGGGTACGAATACGACTAATTTCCACTGGGTACGAAACGACTTTGGTACGGATTGACTACGATCCGTTTTTGGTGTAGAGTGGCTCTAAAGCAAAAATAGCATGTGATAAGTCTTACATTCACTGGCACTCGATTCCGAGGTAAACTGTGTACACTCACCAACTGGTGAGTGTGCTCATTAGTTTATCCTGGAATCAAGTGCCTGTGCTTACATTGTAGGACTACTGTACTTCAATGTCCTATCCTAATGTCGTGTAGGTCTACTCTTCATTGGAGAATACAAGACTTTAATTTTACCTGTTTAGTCCAAAAAAAGCACACCCTTTTAAGGGACATGGGTAATCCCCTAAAGATATGCATGTTAACTCCGCAACAGTTTCTGAAAAAAAAAAAAATATGCACTATTTGATGTCAATGTTAAATTTTCAGCAGTCGACTGTCCCACATGGCGGAAGTGAATATTTAGTAACCGTTTTCAGTTGTCGTGACATAGTTTGTTTTATTTTTTCATCCAATCAAGTCAGCGTGATAAATTGTGACAGTTTCTTGTGCAATAAAGTCTGCGTAATAATGTATAACTATTTTATATCTTTAGAATATTTGTACCAATTATTTTTCCATAGTAGTGGTAGTTTGCTGGAAGTCAAATTTTACAGCAATCGCAATCTGATCTGAAAGGTAAGCTAAAAGTGTCTACTTGTTAATTTCACTGGAAAATTCCTTACCAATCAATAATTACCCAAGAAAAGCTTTACTCTTTGACTGAATTTAAATAAGATTTTTTTTCGGGTTAATTGATTTTACTGTCGAAAGAAATCATTGCAGATTTTTTTTGCTTACTAACATGCATATGTTATACATATGACTCCAATTTGTCCATAAATGAGAATATTATATTGGCAAGACAGGTTTGGGGCTTGGAGCTGATTTAATTGGACTGTCATCGCATTTGAGTGTCAACAGCTGACCAATGTAAAAATGTATATCAGATATAGAAAAAGAAGGATCTAGCACTTTACCTAATATAATCCACTACTACCACAACACTCTACACTACATGTTATCTATGGTAAATTAAAGGATTGCCTCTTTCTTTATTTACTCAGAAGATTACGGGACTACTCGGCCCACAGTAGAACTGGCCCATTAACGAACTCTACCAATAACAAACTCAGCCTACCAAAATCTGCCCATAAGGTACTCGTCCACATAAAAAGCTCGGCCCAGGTATTAGTCGAGTTTCCTCTGACCCTTGACACCCTAATTTTGATATTTGGTTTTATATGTTGGGGTGTAGTGTCAGAGTCTATTCCCTATCAAAAACTTGGAATTTGCCAACACCATTTGCTGTCGGCATAGGGTACTCGCCAACTATCAGGCCTAGCAAACTTAAATGACCTTACATTGACCCATAATTACATTAAATCGATAGGGAAATCATTTATCTTCTCAGAAATTACAAGCATAACACCGATTATGTCTTTAATCCGTTGTCAGACGACAAGTAACTACAGCGTTGATGAATTTTAACCTCGTTCGCATCATTTTAATTGCTAGTCACATAAGTAACTAAATCTCGCAGCCGATGTGCATAAACGTCATAGGTCAAATAGTCACATGATAACAACAAAGTGCGTTGACATGTAGTTTCTGTGTGATCAGTCAGCCTCTTTCCAGGAAGATGCGACAGCGAAATGTTTCGGGCTGCTATTATCCCAATTAATATGTTGAATAATACGTGTTTTTCTTGTTATTGTATACATTGCGTGACTTTCATTCAATATTTTCAAGTTTATGTCTTCTTTCTGCAATACTAGAATGGAAGGTTTCGTGCATAAACCTATATTGCAACATGGCAGGTAAAGACGAATACACGGAAGCTCTTGCCAATGAGATACTTTAAGAAAAGGGATACTATTTTAATATCAAAGAACTACAGTATGATGTAATAAAATCGATTATCAATGAAGGTGACACATTTGCCATCTTCCACAAGGGCTATGGAAAAACGCAGCTTTTTGTTGTTATCAATTGACTATTTGCCCTATGACGTTTATGCATATCGGCTGCGAGATTTGGTTAATCATGTGACAAGCAATGAAAATGGTGCGAACAAGGTAAAAATTCATCAACGCTGTAGTTACTTCTTGTCTGACAATGGATTAAAGACAAAATCGGTGTTATGCTTGTAATTTCTGAGAAGATAAATGATTTCCCTATCGATTTAATGTAATTATGGGTCAATGTAAAGTCATTTAAGTTTGCTAGGCATGATAGATGGCGAGTACCCTATGCCGACACCATTTGGTGTCGGCAAAGTCCAAGTTTTTGATAGGGAATAGACTCTGACCCCACACCCCAACATAAAAAAACCAAATGTCAAAAATGGGGTGTCAAGGGTCAGAGGAAACTCGGACTACCCAAGTATATGCAAGAAATGTGGATGTAATGTTTTTTTTTCAAATGGCCATCCCATGTTTTTATTTCTTTTTATACTTTGTAAATTTCTTTCAACAAGTCATTATTCTGTAATAGAAATATAGCGGAAAGAATCATAATATCAGATTGAATTATATACTGCATATTCAACAGTTTGAAACTGTCCTTGTACTCCCACTATTGTTAATTGACTTTTATGATAGCATATCTGCTCTACTGTTTGTAATTGTAAACATGTTGAAACATGAATCTGATTTTAGATTTGCAATGCCCATCTATGTACCCCAAAATTTTGTATCATTAGTAAATATTTTGCTTTATTCTAAATTTAAAGCATCTTTCTTCTTGTAAGATTGTCAAGTTAATTGACTTAAATATATATTATATTTGTTTAAAAAGACTAGCACATTGACAAAGCAGATATTTAAAATTCTTTTGTATTTATTTTTTTAGTATAAAACTTTAAATCTTTGCCTTTCATTGCCCCGTCTTATTCCTTCTCTCAATACAAAACATAATTAAGTTTCTTTTTATGACAGTACTGTTTTTGAGAAATCACTAAAATGTAAACAGAAATGGATAAACCTTTGGATTTCTTATTGCAGTAAGATACAATAAATAGCATGGGACACATAGCAAAATGATGAAATAATATATTAGCTACATTCTTAAGGTGATAGTTTATTGAATAACAAGGAGAATTTATAGCAAAGACATTATATTTTTAACATTAAGAAGGAAAAGTGGAACTTAATAATTTGTTACTGTATTGATTTGGTTCGCTTTATTAATCTCTCATTCGGTGATAATCTTGTTAAGAGGTTAGTGTTATGACTGGTTGGTCTGGTGTCAGGATAATGTCACAGGGTGGGACATGATGCTACATGTCTGTGGCATGATGCCCTAGTATGAGACATCACCATAAACTGCCACACTGCAGACATTGTAGCGATATGACTGAAGTTATTTTTAAGGTACATTAAAAATCAAACCAAACACATACATACACACAACTTAACATTTCTTACCTCAAAATGCATATTAAAATTATAAATTATAAAATTATAACAGAAATACACAGTAACAAATGTGAGTAAAATTTAAAGCTATGCATCTTGGACAAACAGATGTGCATAACAATGTCACTACAAACTATTATAAAGAAATATACCAAATTGAAATCGGACAAGTACTGTTTTGGAAAAGTTATTTAAGTTTATTCCACCATTGCTTGAACATAGCTAATCTAGCAAATGTTACTGAGATAACATGATTGCACAACATGTAAATGTAAGGAAAATGATTGCATATTGAATTATTATGATGCTTATAATAATAATTTGAATATTTAAAAAATGGGAAGCATGTAACGCAACATGAGACATCTGATTGCTAAGAAAATTCAGTTAAAAAGACAGAAATTTATTGTCTCTAATAAGTTTCCTTTAATGTTAAAACTGGTTGGTCACTGGCTTCTGAACTGATATTTCCAAGAGTCAAAATTTAAATGCTATGAGTTAGAATATTGAACCACTGAACAGGGGTGATGCTAGCAGGTAAAGTGGTAATGCTAGCAGGTAAAGTGGGTGACAAGCTCACCTAATAAATGTAAACTTCACCTTTGGTTAGGAAATTGAAAACAACTTTGTCCTATGAATTTTTATAGGAATTAGTTCCCAGTGCTCAAAGGAAATTTTGTTGGCACTGGCACAGGCACAGGACTGGTGGCTAAAGACAAATCACAAATCCAGACTCAAATTCCCCAACCCTGTACTCCAGCTTTTATATGCCCAAAGCTAATCCATTTTTAAAATATTTATCTCAAAATGTGGTTACTATACTTTAAACATGAAACGATAAAACAATATCATATTAAATTGACTAATGTGTTTATTTGGTTCTTAATACATGTAATGTAAAGCTATGTTTTCCTCCATGTCCTGAAGTCAGCAATTGTCTAAATTCTCTAACAATGTGCATCTTACTTAGTCCATCCAGTGTTTGTTCATTAGCATCTGAAGAGTGTCTTGATTTATACAGTTTCTATTTGTTTTTATTGTTCATAGGTGCTGCTTTTTGTTTATCTTTCATTAACTTTAACTTTAATGATCTTGAACAATGCAATAGCAATTAAGCAAGACCTTTAAAAAATTCTTAAGTGGTTTTGCGGAAACCAATTTTTTCAGTCCTTCTGTTTTTATCTCACCTCTGCCAAAAAATGGTCAATTTTTAATCATAGACTCAAAGGCCAACACAACTGCATTGGATACGATTATCACTTATAATACTTCCAAAAACATCCTGCATTTGGCCTAAACTTCAGATTACTACTACAATAAAGTAACCAGTCAACAACTTGTTTATATTTGCTAACCTAATTCACATGCGGTCATGCATCATTGCACCCATTGCAACATTTACTAGAATGTTCTGTATGGTACCCACTAGACTGGTTCTGGATGATTTCCAGCAAATATATCCAAATCAAAATTTTAGAATCACATGTATGTTAAAGCTATGTAAACACTAGTTATGGCAATCTGTTTCCCTTTCATAATTCACATATTTCATTTTAAACACAGTTTGCAGTTTTTGATAGCAGTTTGATAAGTAGACAATCTTCATAATTGTAAGTGCCTTACAAGGGGATATCTACACATCTGTCTGCGTGGGTTCCAGTCTAAGATTCTTCGAATGTAGATACGTGAGAAAGCTTGCCAGTAGCTTCTCATGGGTCGGTGGTTCTTTACGAGGATTTCCGGTTTCTTCCTCCACCATTAATACTGGCTGCCATGTATAGCCTATTGTGTGCTGAAAAATGGCGTTAAGCCACAGAACAACAACAACAAGGGGATAAATATTAATAATTTATTAGTTTTTCAACATTCAGATTTTGGAATAGCAATACTAAGGTAGAATTACATATTTTTAAAGTTTCATGTTTGAGGAGTTTCAAAAGAAAAAAAAGTTATTTTATAATATGAAAAAGGCAAAGTCTTGAGTGAGTGCCATCAACTACTCAGTCTTTTGCATAAAGCTTGACAACCGATAAAAAATAAATTGTTGTTGAAGGGTTTAATGCCATTTTTCAGCACAAGAACGGCTATACGAGGCAGCTAGTATAAAGGGTGGAGGAAGAACCAGGGAAAACCCGAAAAGAACCAGCTACCCATGAGAAACTACTGGCAAGCTTTCTCACATACCCACATTGGCCAAAACTGAGATTTGAATCCATGCAGACAGAGGTGAGATGATAGTGATCCATAACAGTGAGCACTTTAGACCACTCGGTCACATGGAAGTTAGGTCCCATTGCAAACAACATAGACTGATCTGCTAGCATATTATGTATTGGCAGATTTGGGTCTATGCAGTTTGAAGTGGGATCTGACTTACACTAGAGAATTTACATTTGTGCATTCTTGAGGATTTAATTCAGATAATGTAAATGCTGGTTATTCTATAACAACCTATACATGTCATCAGATGGAATCATGTTGTCACTCACTAGACCTAACCTTGAACTTTTAGAAATAATTTAGATCAGCTGATCACCAGATAATTAAGAGATCAGTTTTCTTTTTGTTAATATCCTTTTTTATTTCTTGAAGTTTTTCTTTGTTTTAATAAAATCAGTTCCTCTCTTCATTTCAGCTGACTGACATTAGCCAAATCTGATGCATGTGACAGGTGAGCTGTTTTCATTGCAGCTTCCTAGTGATGCACTGATGAAATGGTGGTCAGAGAAAGCGTTATCAGATTCTTCTTTTTTTTTTTCTTTCTTTCTTTCATTCTTTCAGTGTGATGATGAAATCGGCCTATCAGGCTCTACAGACTCCCACCTGGATGCTGTCTGCAGAGAAGATTCGGCCAAATCTGAACACACCATACTTATTAATTAAATCATAATGTAAATTTCTAACTTCATACCTCTACATATTTGTGTGATCTTGCTAATTTTTATAACATGGATTGGGTTCAATTCTGTCCAGAATTACCAAAATGTACCTAACAGCTGAAATGTTTTCAGTTTTCTCCACACATTAGTATTATGTATATTAAATCTGTATTAATGTTCTGTCATTTTTATCCTTTAGATTCCAAATAATGACAACCATTTCTGTTGTTAAAAGATCTGCTCTATTTACTTAAATAACTGTAAAATCAAACTGCAAATAAATAGACGCTGATCTGCAGTTCCACAAAGCACTGGGAGAGCTGGGTCTTTGTTTCAAACAAACAGCATAGACCTAGAACAGCCAGCGCATTATGATCTCAGACCTGTAACTATGCTGTTTGTGGTTGGATGACTTGTATGTTAATTTATCTGCTTTTTTTTTTCCATATTGGAGGTCAAGCATTGGAATTGTTCTAACAGTTAATTTTCGAATAGAATTGGTACTAATGCCATTTAATTGAGCCATCTTTATTGTGGTCTTAAGCTCAGGAAACTTCAACACTGTAAATGATGCTTTGAAATGTAGATATCTCTTAAATTTATTTATGCAATAATATTGATTATTTGTGGGAAAATATATTATACAGTCAAATCCGGTTATCTCGATTATATTAGGGGTGTCCAAAATTTGTCTTCTTAACCTGGTCTCAGGATATCAGGGTTTAATTGACAAATCTACCGCAGAACAATGATTATGCATCTGAAGTACCAAAATGAGATTTATTTCTAAAAACAAATGGTATTTCTAATGCACAATAAAAATAATTCATTCATGAATGGTTGGAGAAAAAAGATTGGAGGTCTTTTAAATGAGATTAAGTAACAAGTCATATATTTTAACAACAATAAGCTACTGCAACCATGTCATTGGTTTAAAGTTGTTTTTATTTCCTTATGATATTGCCTCATCCCTTCGGTAACATCAGAAAGACAAAGGTTTTTCTCACACTATCCAAAATCTAGGCCAATTGTAGTACATGTAGGACTATAATTATTTTTTTAAGTGTTTTCTTTTGTTAGAGTTGACTTGTGACTAGCAGCAAAAGGTAACTGACCAATATTGTGTGTGAAAATCAATCTTTTTTTGATCGTCAGAGGTTCCTTTACACCAGTATATGACAGGTTTTACCGATAAATTTTGTTTCTGTACTGAAAGAAGACCGGGTTGTTGATATTCATGTACAGACCAACTGTAAAATGTGTTTCAAGTCTAAAGTTAATGTATCTACATCAAATTTTGTATGAAGCCAACTTATTCCATTCGTGCAGTTAGAAAACAACTTATTTAATTCATACAATTCGAGTCTCATATCCCTCCCAGCTTTGATCGGTGATCGTTGGCTAGAACACAGCTCTAGGAGAGTAGACTAATCTCATTAATGAATTGCAAGATTTTGAAATTCAAGATAAAAACAACAGAAATGAAAGCACTTTTCTTTTTATTTCAAATATTTATCTTATCAGTAGTCTTCTGCTTCATTCCGTTTGTGTTGAAGAATGTGTAATCATGATACAGCGATCACCATTTTCATAAAAAAATATTGGGTGCTATAGATTATTTTTTTACAATACCATTGATGCTTTTATTTACTCTGTTCAAAACATTAATTTTGAGTTTTGCAGGTTTTTATTTATGGTGAGTCGTGTGATCTAGCCATGCTGAAGTTGATGGCTTACGCTTGCACCAAGCATGAAAACACTTTATTACTGAATTTGTTTTAAATATATTATGTAAAACAAATAAGGTATTTTTAGGTACATTTAATGTTAAACAGCTAATTTTCCAAGTTATAGATAAGATCAAATACTCAATGCTGTGTGGGACTAACTATATTGTCATTGTGTGGACATGAGATATTGTCCATATTGAATGCAGCTTACTCTAAAGTATTTTTTTATAGTTTTCTCAACTCTGTATAAGTGATAAACCATGCATTGATGAGATTGGTTGATGAGCATTTGTACCAGTAAATTTTGGTCTTGTACTGACTTTTTCCATTCTTGCCAGTATAAGGTACCATTAATAGGGTAAACACTGGATCATTTCTTGAAATATTTCTTTGAGATGGACATTGCATTTCGTCAAATTAAGTGGGTTCACGTTACTTCGGACCAAAATGTATGCCTGACATAACCAGGTTATCGACTTAATAGTGCTTAAGATAAGTGGGGAAAAATTAGTATAACAAAGATGAATTTTTTCAGGACCAGACATTTTCGTTCATATAAAAATCATTGTCATTAAGTACACACAATTCTTTGATCTTTAGAATTAGTTATATATGACTTATATGCAAGTATATATGGTACTATAGATTGTATCTAAGATGTCTGCTTTTATAAAATCAACACTTTGCAAATTACACTGTGACTTACTATTTAAGTAAACATGGCACAATGAATCATGTCTACAATAACATGGTTGTGACCTGTATCTTCTATTAAAAAATGGAAACAAAAATGCTTATACTATTTTTATATCAGTTTACAATTTCATATAACTATTGTGATCCAAATGATGTATGCCCTAAAGAGCACCCCCCTATTAAGGACACCTGTTTATAATAATTTAAGAAGCATGAATAAAAATACTGCTTATCAAGAGAGTGTCATAACAATTCAAAGGTTCCTTTAAAACTTCATTATAAAGGTCACCAAAAAATTTGGGACACCTGCTTACAAAAGACTCATCCTAAAATAACCACTGAAATTTTCTATAAGATCATTTGTTATATAATTGTCTATCAGATGCCATACATCTTCCTTAAATAAGTCCCTTCATAAAGTATGGAAAGGACATATTTTACTTCTTTTTTTTTTTTTTAAAAGTACATTACCATGGAACGTTTTAATTTTGCACATGCCTAACAGTATGTTACCAAGATGTATTTGTATTCCATATGCTTTCTCCTACAGTTATTAGATTCACTGCTTTAAGAGTAATAAATATTTTGCAGTCTGTTTGTCCATAGCATCTTTAGAATCAGAGTAAAAGAATGTCAAACACATTGCTTAATTGTGTCTCTTGCTGTACCAGCTGCATCTTACATCCAATTACATGTTTTATATGTTTAAGAGTCAAATTTTCCATATTGATAAAGTTTTTTCATAACTGTAATAATATACCTTAAGGAAGTTTTCTCTCGATCTTTTTTCTTTAAGGAAATTTATGACTCTTAGTGGCAATAATAAGAGTATGTGCTCATTATGAGCAGTCCATTTTATAAGGTGGGTATCACCATGTATGTGCTCATTATGAGCAGTCCATTTTATAAGGTGGGTATCACCATGTATGTGCTCATTATGAGCAGTCCATTTTATAAGGTGGGTATCACCATGTATGTGCTCATTATGAGCAGTCCATTTTATAAGGTGGGTATCACCATGTATGTGCTCATTATGAGCAGTCCATTTTATAAGGTGGGTATCACCATGTATGTGCTCATTATGAGCAGTCCATTTTATAAGGTGGGTATCACCAAGTATGTGCTCATTATGAGCAGTCCATTTTATAAGGTGGGTATCACCAAGTATGTGCTCATTATGAGCAGTCCATTTTATAAGGTGGGTATCACCAAGTATTCCATTTGATTAATATTATGTATAAAATAGCTTAAAATAAGGTGACCTAACCAACAAGGTGGACCATTTTTGTGAATATTGTATATTGACTAGTTTTTCCCTTTTTTTTCAACTGGACTTAATTTGTTAAAAGAGCTAGTGGAGTAAAGCCAGTAACCAGTCAGACCTAGAAGGAGCATTGCATGATAACAATATAAAGGTCTTACACTGTCATCTTTAGGTCACCTGACCAAAAGACTCTATAATTGTAATCATTGGTGATAATTACTAATTTTCAAGTACATGTTACTTAGAATGTTTTTTTTTACATACAATTTTATCTAATCAATTAGTACAAAATACACTTTAATCAATATTACTATTTTATTACACTGCAATCTCATTTCTAGGAACATATATACACATGCTAATAAATTGGAGTTTTTGAAAATTTTATAGATAATTTTTTTAACAATATGCTTCATCGGCCTCTTTCATCATGTGATGTTTATAATTGACCATAGACTCATAATAGGGTTCCAGTCAGTATATTTTCACTTGAACAGTTATTTACAGTTTAATAATGGCAAGTTAAAGGCTTTTTTTAGAGGGAAGATAACACATTTTGATATGTTCATTGTTAAGATCTAATGATGAAATTTTTTTGTAACAGAATTTTAACATCTTGTATCTATTATCTTGCTGTGCTTCATGATCAAATTTACATGTATATTCTTAAAGGTTTTTAAATTCGTTTTTGATTTTAGAACTAGTAATCGGCACCATATAGCCAGTATTCTGCTGGCGTTTTGTTAAACCCTAACACATATCTGCTTTTTGATTCGAAACTCAGTTAAATTAGCCAGCAATAGTTAGAAATTGCTGTGTCTAAAATTAGTTTATTTTTTACTATCACATGCCTAAAGGTTTAATTTTCCATTGTGCACATTACTTCAGTCAACATACTTGATGGGTACAATTTCCAGGAGTGATCTGCAACACATGAGACAATGGCATTGTGAAGAAAATATAGGTTTTTCTTTAAAAATAAAGATTTCTAAAATGCTTATTGTGCAGATTTATAGGTTATTGTTCAAAATGTTTGATCATTTATTACTGTGGTAGGAGTGACAGCTGCATTAAATTAAAATAGTATTCATCTACACTCCCAACAGTTTTAAAAGATCTTAAAAGTGAGAAGAAAAAACAGTGATTTAAATATGCACTGAAGTAAAGCGATTTCATTCATTAGTTTATAATTTCTAACCTTTTTTTGCCTGGTCCCTCCCCTCTTGTCATGTTGTTCATTTTTTTAAAACCAGTGAGGAAGCTGTCTATGTAAAAAGCCATACTGTTCACTGACCTTTTACGGTTTCTAGAACAATCCATTTTATTTAGAAATTGTTTTCTACATTAGTATTTACAATGCCTTGTTTTGATATCTCTTTTTAAAACTGAACAAAATAACATGGTGAAACTCTTATATACAGGTGTTCAAAGAGATTTAACTCTCAAAGTTTGGAGATTCACAGATTTACTCAGTTAATCAAAGACACCTAACTATATCAATCTGTTGCTTGAAAAATTGACTTGCCTATGCAAATATAGTGAATAGTAATGAAGCTCCTGCTTGGTTTGAAATGCAAACAAGATGAGTTTTAGAAACACACCCCCCTGCAATGCTATAAGGTTTGAAATTATAAATTAATAAATGAAATAACGAAGCTTTTCTAAATTTAGTTTTATATCCATGATGTTTTTAGTTTTTAAAGTTTGTAGGGTGATACACACTGCTGTTTGGGATAGGTAAAATGAATACTATACTATTTTTAATAAATATTTTGGTATTTTTTTAATTCCGGATTAACTTATGCCTATATTTATTTTTTAAATTGTTCCTTGTCTCTTATACAAAGATAATTTGGGTTTTTTAAAAAATACATTTCCTACTGCTGTCATCTTTGATCAAAATCTGCGTTATCAGATTAATGTGTATGTGATTTGCATTTTTAACATAGCTTTAAAAAAAAATTCAGTCATATTGCTATGATGTCTGTATTGTGGCAGTTTATAGTGATGTCTGTCTAGCAATGCTGCATCATGCCACAGACATGTAACATCATATCCACTCTGTCACATTATCCTGACACCAGGCTGATCAGTCCTAACACTTAACCTCTTAATGCACTCCTAACACTTATGTAACCTCTTAATGCTGAGTGCCAAGCAAGACAGATGCTAGTACCATTTTTTATAAGTCTTTGGTATGAGCTGGAGTTCGAACCGATCACCTCCCACATTCGAGGCAGATGCTCTAGCTACTTAAGCCACCAGAGTAGTCTTACCTGATTAATGCTTATAGCACCTAAAAGAAGAGAAGATAATGGTGACTTGTGACTTCCTGTTTGCATCTAAGTTAGAGGACTTCCATTTAAGAGGGAAGGATAGAGTAAAATCTATTACCACACATTTCAAATCTGAGCAAATAAAACTTTTAGAGGAGGATAGTCATGTGTTATTGACCTGCAGATTCTTTATTTTAAAATTTTGAACATATTGATGGATACCTAAGGAATGTTTTTTAAATGAGTGTAAATTGTGTGGTGAAATATATGCATTTATAATAACTTTCTTTATAAAGAATTTCAAATTATAGAGCCCACTTGATTAATCATAATTTGTTCTATTATTATTGATGCCACATTCATGGTAAGCAAGACATTGTCTAGTGCTAGCATCATAATCAAGTTTATGGTTTTGTGTAAATATTTTAATTTTTATTTCCTAAACCACATGATAGATTCTTATCATGAATCCTTATGAATTTAAGACAATTTATTCAGTGAGATGCTTGCTGCCTCCTTTTACTTAGGGATCGAAGTCACAGTATTAGAAAATTTTAGTTTTGATTTTGGTTAAATTTTTTCAGTATGCTTATATTTCTTACACTCTTGAGATTCTATTATGTATATTTAATTTGCAGTGTTTTTCATTTATTCATTATATGTGGTGGAAAATTGTATTTTGGACTTGACCTTTTCCTGAATCATTAATTGGGGTTGTAATTAACACATTTATCTCAATATCAGTCTATAACATTGGACATTACCCATGAAGTGCTGGGTCTTCCTGTTGTTTACTCTAAGTAAGATTTTAGGTAATAGTTTATTTTTAGAAAGTGCTAATTGTGACCTGAGGTAAAGTAGAGGACTATATCTTGTCACCCATGTGACAGAGAAATCTAGCAGTTTTGCTATCTGTTATTTTCTTGTCTCTGTCATCTCAAACCAGTCATCTCAGTCCATTTCCATGTGCTCAGAACTACTTTTAAAAAAGTTAACCTTGTTGTCTTCTGCTGTGCCTAATGTAGTTGTTCTAATATCAAATAACAACAAATATATAACAAAATAGAAACTTAAGGTAAATCCATCTTTGAGAACACACCATACAAAACCATTTCGAGAGAGACAAAGACACATATGCACATGATGTCAAGCTTTTTGGTATCTTGCTAGTTCGTTTCACACAACATGGTCAATTTTATCCTATATGCAGGCCTAGCTCAGTACATTTCCAGGTCAGTGTCATTAAATGTAGCTAAAGCTACTTAACTAGTTTTAAATACTTTGTGTGAAACAAATTATATACTGTTAGTTACATTTAAGGAAGCTGACCTGAAAATTGACTGTGCTAGAGATATGATAAAATTCTAAATGCAGTGTGAAATGAACTATGACAGAAAACAGTGATCTATCCACAAAGACTATAGACTTATACATTTCATGTCCTCCCAACTCTCTTAACAACTGCAGAAAATTTAGTAACGGACAGAAATGTCAAACATGCTTTATTCTAATTTTGTTAAGCATCTCGATTGTTCCCCAGTTGAATAAAAAATATACTTACAATATTAAATGACAAATAATGAACTTACTAACAAGAATGAATCATTTATCTGTCAAAACACATTTAATCCATAAGCAAATTTCACTGTAGCACTTGCCATATTTCCAAGACAGAAAAATAAGTTTTCAAAGAATCCGTGGACTTGAAAGTTTAGCACATGGTTATCAGCTAGGGTTTGTATTTAAACGGTCTTTTTATATGCTGGGTAATTTTACAATCAGTATTAAGGACAACACAACTAAGGACAACACAACTATGTCACAAGTATATACAGTTTCACCTCCTCCAAAGAAAGGGGGACTTACATACGATAGTGAAGCAGATCTCCAATTACCCATGAATAATCTAATGCAACATGTTACTCTTCGTTATGTTTGTACTTAGTATAACTACAGTAGAACTGAGTACCAAGCATCATTTCATTATTTACAATATAACTTTTCAAAATTGGAACTGATGAAAATGAAACAGTTTCTTGTAATATTCATCATTTATGGTTAATTTCATGCAAAATCCATATATTAAATGTGTTAATACCTGAAAACTATGCAACGTTTATTTTTGTTTTTTGGGGGTCTTGCACATAAAAACTGGTTACTTCGGATGACATGTCATGCAACAGAGATTAATATTTGTATTAAAGCACTGCATGTAAACATTTGTACATGAACTATACTGCTCAAATAATTTAAATGATAATATTGGGTGAGAAAAAGAATCAACATTGGTATTTGGATCAAGACAATGAAATCCCAGTTGTGGAGGTTACATTATGTCTCCCCACTCTGGCAATAATGTAACTCCTTGACAGGTATTTCCTTGTCTCGGTCCAAACCCCAACATAGATCCTATAGATCTTGTTTATGTAGAAATTATTCATTCATGCTGTAAGATTTGAGTAGAGTCGATTGTATTATTGTTCTGTCCAGTATTTTTCTTTGGGCTGAAATTTATATATTCAAATAATTTGATGCAAGTTATTCTTCTCTTTAAATACAAAGTGCTCAGAAATAACATTCTTGGAAATAGAGACTTGGATTTATAGTGAAATGCAAAATAAGGATATATTCCTAGATCATACTTTTGTGATTCAACAAAAGACTTGGCACCTCAATCCGACACTGGCCATCACATGCTCATCAAACTGCCAGTTTTGGATTTATTTTGGAATTCCACTACAGCTTACTCAGGACATTAATCATTAGGACTTGTTAGAAATTCTAAGATTATTTGGGATTTAATTAGCAATACCATAAGTTTTATTTCATTTTCAATTTGTATTTTAGGTGAAAAAGTTATTAGTTAAATTTTCAAAATTTTTTAGTTTTCACTTGTTTTTTTTACTTAATTTAAACCACAGATTGTAAAAATTCTTATCATACCTTGCAGAAATTGTTATTGATTTAAGACAAGATAATTTACTTGTGACACTTGCTCATCCTATAATGTTGGAGTCAAGATTACAGGTATAGAAAATTTGCATTAAGATTTTGGTTTATGTTTTGGTGGGGGGTATTCTTGTCTGCTTATATTTACCAAATTTCATGGAATTTTTTCAAACTTCAGATAAATCAATATGAAGATAAATATTTTGTGACTGTTCACATGCCCTTATAGCCTTCGAGTCAAGGTCAGATTCATAGAGAATTTGCATAGTTAATTGTTTTTGTACATTTGTTTATATTTGCTAAATTCCACGATAGATTTTCTTTATACTTTTGATGAATCATAATGAAGCTAAGACAACTAATTCTGTAATATCCTCAATGTTTTGACATTAGGGTCAAGGTGAAAAGTTTTACAGCCCAGGCCTTGCTTTTCTTTAATATAGCAAAGTGTTTAATATTCTTATTTTACTTGGGAAAACAAAATATCCATTTAATAGGAAGCACAAGTTGTATCATTATATTTGAGAAGACCTCTTGTGTATCTTGCACATATATATGTTGCAATACACTTTCAGTGTTAGGTAACTATCTCAACATAAGTAACAGCATCACATTTAAGTAGTCATGTAATCAAAATTTTCACAGGTCAGTTCTTAAGCATATCTGAGTTAGCTGGCTGCCTTCTGACCACATCCATGAACAATAAAGGCATTACAGCCCTCCTTATGGGAAGTAGAGGCTTAGTAAAATGGATTTGGTTTTGTGTGTGTGTGTGTGCGCATATAGAACAGGAAAAGTGCTATTCCTGGATTCTGTAAGAGAATGCATGACAGTACTCAGAAGAATAAATATTTAATACAATTAAAAGCAGTCATGCAGGTTAGGGAATTTTGAATTTGTTCTCTACAGAGTTTTGAACCCAGGTCCATATGTAAACTGCATCCATTGCCTTGCCTGCACATGCCATTCCATATTCCATCATGACTAAGCATTCATCATGATAAAAGTATGTGGCATATGCACTTTGTTTGGTGATGTTTGCTTGGTTGTCATGGAAAATGGACTGGTACATGCAGGCAAGGCATTGGGTGCCCTTTACCAATTTACCTGTATATATATACATACACACACACACAAACACAAACATACATACATACATACATACATACATACATACATACATACATACATATATTTATATAAAGGTTGGCAATAAGTCTAACTGCATGTAAATTATATTTACTAAGAAAATAAATTATTTACATTATTTTTGAAGTGCAAAAATAGTTATATGTAATTCATCATAAAATGTATGGTTGTAAGGACTAGACTGGCATATTAATTACAGGGTAATAAATGATATTAAGGATTCCAAAAAGGAGTGGTGTAATTTTTTTTAAAAAGTTGCTCACAGCAACAAGTGTAGAGAAGATTTAAATACTGTACAATTTTGGTTGAAGTTCTTCATGGATTTCAACACTGCCATTTAGTAATAATTACAGTATGTGGACTGTTACTCAATTCCCAGATACAATAGTGCCAGGATGCCAGTGTACCATTTCAAACAGGTGTTTTAACTTAAGGTTTTATTTGAGGATGTCAGAGTACCATTCCATACAGATCTTTTGCCATAGGGTTTAAGTTGTCATGAAATCAGATAAGTTTTTATTTTGTTTCAGCAGCACTTTTAACACAATTATATCTGTGTGCATATACATCTGTCCCAATGTCCATCTACATACTTTCGTTCTGTGCATGTTTCTTCTTCAGATACATTTCCATGCTAAATGAAAGGTTGAATGAGCAATGAGGGATCTCTTGTACAATTATTATGGCACTTATAAACAGCAATCATAAAAGATTAAATTTAATTGCCATAGTACTTATTTAATGTGTGTTTTGATACATCTGACCATTTGATGTGCACATTGTTTTGATACATCTGACCATTTGATGTGCACATTGTTTTGATACATCTGACCATTTGATGTGCACATTGTTTTGATACATCTGACCATTTGATGTGCACATTGTTTTGATACATCTGACCATTTGATGTGCACATTGTTTTGATACATCTGACCATTTGATGTGCACATTGATACATGTGATCATTGTCAAGGATAAAATGTAAAAAATAAATATCAACATGACATTATTATGAAGGAATATTAAGTATTATTTCCATCTCAATAGCAACAAATGATGCAAAATTGTGCTGCATATTTTCGTCCACTTGTGCTGGATTTTTAATACAACTTTTTTGGATGATCACTGTGTTAAAGAGTGACCCACCATTACAAGTAAATTTTGAATGAATTATGAATTGTTTCTTCTTTCAGATTGAAGTTCATAAGAATGAGGAAGATGGACTAAAATTGAACTTGTGGGATATAGTAATTTAGCTTCATGCTTACTTTTAAATAGACTAAGACTTGATTCTCTTTTGTGAATAGAAGACACAGAGGAAAACAGGAAGCCATTTTTATTTCAGCATTCTTAACCACATTCCGATTTTAATATTTTTAATGCATACAAGATCAAATTGAGATGGGAAATGCAAGCTCAAGATCCAAAAAGAACAGGCGACCAAATATCATTCAACAAGAGTTATTCCAGGCTGTGAAAGATGGAAACTTGAAATTGCTAATGGATTACAGCACAGAGTATGATCTCACAAGGTATGCAAAAAAGGCTGGGCAATCCATTTTGCATGAGGCTGTGATAGCTGGTCAGTTTGATTGCTTGAAATTCCTGCTTTCTCTTGGCGTTCCAGTGGATGACAGTGACAGTGTGTTAAATACTCCACTGCTGTGTGCAGCTAGTACCAAATCCTCAAAGTCCAAGTTAGAATTGATTGATTATCTCCTAGAATTGAAGGCAGACATTAATGCTAGGAATATATGGAAACGGACTCCATTGCTGGAATCAATAATCAGTTTCCAAGACAATGTAACGCAGATGTTGATCAAGGAAGGAGCAGATACGGATATCGGAGACAATGATGGACTCTTGCCCATCCATGTATGTGTTTCATATAGAAAACCAGAGCTGTTAAAAATCCTTCTTGAGGCAGGTGCTTCAGTTGACGGACAGGATACCAAGGGTAGGACAGCACTTTATTTTTCAGTACTCTATGGATACACAGAAATGTTGCCATTGTTATTCAAGTATTGTTGTGATGTCAATTTACCCTCCTCTTTTGGAACACCACTGCAGACTGGTATTGTCAAATGTAATGCAGATATAGTGAAGTTGCTTCTTGAAAATGGTGCTAATACGGTGGATAAAATCACGGAGAAAAGATCTGCCTATTCCAAGGCTTCCAACTACCTAGAGTTGTCCACCTTGATTTTTCATCAAACAATCATTGATGGACGGCCTTTAAACTCTGTTAGCAATTTCCAGCAGAGTCTTCGGGTTCTGTATCTTGTTTTGAAGGCTCATGGAAAGGAGTACCAGATTCGACCGAAATTTCTTCAACCCTTGTTTCAGTCTCTGCACCAGCTTGTTATATCAGAGCCCAAGTCTTTCAGCATGGGAAAAGAAATACCTCGTATTAAAAAGTTACTGCAGGATTTGATCAACAAACTCTGCTTACAGGGTTCAGTAGAAATCATGGGTGCGGTTAAAGACTTCATCAAGACACTGCCAGAGGGTAGCACCTTCACTGCAGGTGGGAAAGTTACTCTTCAGGAGCTTTGCTGTCTAAGGATTAGATCAATCCTTATGCAGAATGGCAAAAATGTGATTTGTAATGTTGGTAGGTTGGATATTGTTCCAGTTCTGAAAGGAGTTTTGCTTTTGAATGAGTGAGGTCTTTCTTTTTTGTGAGTATTTAAACCAACTTTGCGCCTTGTATGTTTAGAGATGTTTTATAGCAAGTGATGGAATCAAATGTGATGTATTAGAAAGTACAAGAAATTGATTGTATTCTGTAACTTAAAGAATGCAAGATATATTTAATGAATCAGTCAGCATTAAATATGTCTTGCAAAAATAAGGGAAGCTGAAAATTAGTTTGTATCTTTCACTTCCAAAGTACATGTGTTAATCAAAAAATCATGGAAGTATGGTGCAGTTGTCCCCATTAGTTGCTTCTGACTCAGCAGGAGCACTCACCAGATCTAGTTGACATCCTTATTCCTACAAATAGGAGAGGAAATGGGAAGTCTAACATGTCTGGACATTTGTTTCATGTGTTCAAAATTAGACTTGTTTTAGTTACCAACAAAGCTTTTTATCTAGACACAGACATTGGAGCACCAGATCTGTTGTCTCTTATTGCAATTACAGACTAAGGTTGGTGCCTTAACTTTCAATTATAGAGAGTACTAAAGAGAAAACTGATCTGATGGTTTATCAGAAATCAAAACTTAGCTCACTTAGTTAATTTAGCTTCTATGACTTGTGCTTGTGTAGTGGTCACCTAATTGTGCCTTATGTATCCATGTAGCTGCCAAGTCATGGGTCTCAAATCCAAACAACCCTGATGTCATTTTTGATGGCTCGAGAGCTGCACCACCTTTGTGATCTCCTATGACATTTTGCTACACCAATCATTTTGCAGTCACATGTTAGAAACCCCTGATAAAGGTGTTGCCACTAAAGTTTGGCCTGTACTCAACTGTGGTGTGTATATTATTGATAGGATTGGTTTATTAATTGCACTGAGGCCTTTGAAGATGGAGGCAGTTAAAGGTACTCCACTAACTAGCCAGATTGATCCCGGTATGGTCTGGAATGTCAAGTCGAATTGCCTCCCTTGGAGAGTAGAATAAATGTTACCTGAATTGCACCAAAATTTCACTGAATTATACTTTACATCACTTTTACTAGTATGTGTGTAAACATGGTCAAATCGCTTTTTATGTACTGCCAGTTTGTTAGGAATTCACAATCCACATTCACTAACTAAATTAGAATATTAAGTATTTTTATTCCTACTCTGCAAAAAAGGAAGGATTATTTTTAGCTAACATTTGATTTTTAAAAAATTAAGCTGATTGCTGACATGGCAAATTTCAATGGATATTTTGTTTCTGCATCTGCATGGATCTCATGGGCTACTGAATTACTATCTTATCATGTATTCAAGTCCACTAGTGACTTGGTTAATGTGTGATATCATGATTGGTTTTGTATTTCATTAGGCATCTGTACAAAAATAGTTTACTAAGGATAGTCTTTCAATGACATAGAAAGATAAAAGAATAATCTTGAAGTTTATTTTCTTTGTGAATTGGAATTTTTGTCTAATGTGGGCCACAAAATCAAAAACTATTCTCTGGCAAAGAAATATTTCTATTTGCTGTAAGATAAACCTTCTTTTAAAATCTCTTAGTCACAAAGTTATTTTGCCTCCACCTATTGTAAGGACAATTAGACACAAAATTTTGTTTTCACCTATCTGTAGGGACTTCTAACCACAAAATTGTCATGTCTCCAACAATTGTAATGACGTTTGGTCACAAAATTCTCTTTGCCTAATTATAAGAACTTTCTAGTCACAAAACTGTCTGGACTTCACTTAGCTGTAAGGACTTTTTGTAAAAGAAATTGTCTTGTATCCGCCTAATTATAAAAACTCTTTGCAACAGAATTGTCATCTCCATAGCTATCAGGACCTATAGTCACAAAATTAAGTCTCCACATCTTGATAAGGACTCGTCAAAAAATTTCCAGGTCTCCTCAGTTATAAGGACCTTTAGTCGCAAAATTGTCAGTTCTGTACCAGTTTTTAAGGACTCTTCTCAAAATTGTCTTGTTTCCACCTAGTTATAAATAAGTCACCATATTGTATCTACATAGTCAACAGGACTTTTAGTAACATATTGTCAACAGGACCCTTAGTCAAAAATAGTCTTGTCTCTATATAGTCACAAGGACCCTTAGTCACAATATTGGTTTCCATTGTAGTCATCAGAACCCTTTAGTCACAAAATTGTTTGAACTTGATAATATGACTCAATCAGAAGACATAGAAGACAATATTATTCAGATTATTATATTTTAGTTATGTTACATATGCTCTAAATGCATTTAAATATACTGAAAATCAAAAGTCTTGTGTGGCAGGTTAGATTTTATGCTAACATTTGAAGACTATATGGTATAACCGTTTCTTTGCCTCTGGTAGAGTAAAGACTTTTTTCAAAGGAAAAGATTTTAGTTATTTTACAAATTTTATGAAATTTTGAAGCAAACTTCAAAATTAGCATGTTGGAGAGTAATGTTGAACATGCAGTTTTCATGATGTTATTTATCTTTTTGCAAGTTTGTTCAGATGTTTAATGATATGTAAAAAGGTGTTCTTATGATAAATTGTCCCTGTTGCACATGTACTGGTAATGAGAATGATAAAGTCTTGTATTAACAATTTCATCTTTCAGTATTTATAAATAAATATGCAGTATTTTATAATAGCATAAGTTTTGATGTAGATTTGTTGGTGATTTAATTACTTTTGTCTTAATTTATCATTAATCTGTGATATCTTATCTTTATATTTGCAAATAAAGTCCTCCAGATGTATTTCTTGGAAGAAAATAGGTAGGCACATTTTGCTATTTGAAAGATGTTCTTGATAGCAGAAATAGTCAGATTTCCACTTGTTGTTTAAATCATCAAAATACAAGTTGGCTATTTATTCCAGTTTGTTCATGAAACTCTAAGGCATTTATATACAATGATTAGGTTTTTCAAAGATTTGGAAAGTATTTTTTTGTATACTTAAAAACACTAATATTTTTAGTAGTCTGCATGCACCTAGCTGGGCTCACTAGTCATATGCCCTTGGATAAGAATCATTTTAAGGTTAATATTAATGTAATGTGCATATGTGTATGAGAATCTTTTGAATGCAGTTTAAGCAGTATTGCAATTTTGTCTTGGTGTTTAATGTATATTATAGAATCATATTTGTGCATCTAGTCTCAGTTGTCATAGGATTGCCATTAAATTTGTACATGTACATGTTTTTATCATCTGAAGATGTGCATGTTAACAAATCACAATGTTCTTACATTTCAATAAGAGATATTGCCCCTTGTTTTCTGCATCTGAATGCTTTGGTATATCGTAGTCTTGTGAACTCAATCTGTCTGGCAGTTTATATCAATTATTGCTAAAATTGGTACATTTTATGGACATCATATAAAGATATATTAACATGTTTACAAGACTTAAAATGTGCCTGATATTTATTTTTTTGTTGTGGTTGGGTTAAATTATTGATAATGTCCATTTTAGGACACTTTTGTGTAAAGTCTCGAAATATATATATATATATATATATATATATATATATATATATATATATATATATATATATACATACATATATATATATATATATATATACATACATACATACATACATATGCATATACATATACATATATATAGATCAATATTTCTTATATAGAATAATTGATTTTTTTAGATACTTTGTTTATTTGGCATTTTCAGTGCTTCCACTTGCTTTTGGTGGCTAAATACCAGTATACTGTAGATGCATACTGAATAATTTAATTAAAATCAAGATAATTTATTTCACATCCATTTTTGCTTTATTAATTATTACTTCTTTTCCCCCTGTACTATTTTTTCATTATCTTCAATTGTCATTTTTAGACATATATCATGTCTCATAATGTCTGTTGCATTCAACTTGTAAATTGCTACACTGACAACTCTATTTCCATACAAGTCCATCTGCAAATAACATACACCATGATCTGCAGATGCATGATGTACTGGCAGACCAGGGTCTATTTTGTATCTACTACTTATTATTCCTAACATACTATTTCATACATCCAGATCTGCTGAAAATTGCTCTTGTTTCTCCCATGTGTGGTGTATTATATTATTTTAAAAAAAGAATTTTGATTTTAAAAAGGTGAGACAATTTTTGATGGTATTTTATCTAATGTATTTGAAGGTTTGTTCATCTGATCAAATTTCAATCATTTTCTCAGAATCCCTCACCTTTTCCAATATTTTGTGATTTTTGCCAAGGGTCTTCTATGTCCTTGTGTTTGCTATATGTTTTAATGCTATATTGTGTGTTTGCTATAGATATTATTGTAAGGATGGAGTAGTAAAGGATAATTGTTGATTTTCTCTCAAAGGTCTCAAAACAAATATATTTTAACACCGCCCACTACAAAATAAACATATTCTGACATCACCCACTCACTTCAAAATAAATATATTTATTACCTCCCAGACTCCTCTTAAATCAGAAAATAGAAATTTATATATTCAAATAGAAGAAGGATTCTTGCTCAGCAGATTTTGTCTTATTAGGCAAATGAAATGTCCTTCTGTTAGTCAGACATGTCGGATTTGATCTAACACACAGATTTTGTAAAAGATTTAACTCTATCAAAGAAGCGTCAGGTTATAATGGTATTAAACCTAATACAATAAGCGATTGTATTAAAAAGTATGCTAGCATATATCACCGAAATATGGGTCGGTATGGTTATTCGCGACTGAAAATGATATGAGAATTGCCAGCTGGGCAGATGATGTGATGATATTTATCGATAACATAGTTGATATATTATTTGATAAAGATACTTCTAAACCTATACAAAATTAAGCATCTACTTTTTGTTATAATCATTTTCTTTTTTGCTGACTCATTGGCAGAATATCTGTTAATTTACTATCAATAATACAAAACTCGCATATTAAATCGTCCATTTCATATTTTATACCACGTAAATAAGATCAAATTTGATCAAGTAATTTTTTATAAGTAATACTTACTGTTTTGCAAGCATTTCTTTTAGACTCGAGTCAAGGTTCAACTTTATTACACACTGCTGCAATAGAAACACTGAAACCAGATATTTATTAACAAAAACGGATTTAATGATGCGCCACTTGAAATTATGCCAGAGCCAGTCATTAGCATAGTATAGTATTTATAGCTATTTTTGACGCACCAAAGATTTTTATGATAATATCTGTAATATTGCGCTAGAGCATCAACATCTTGTTTAGGAATAATTTCTGAAATTAGATTAAAATTGGCTAATTTTTGTTTCATTATATAATATTTGTTGGCATATTTTATATCAACGTTTAAGTAACTGATATTGGAGTTTCAGCTACAAATTCAATACTCCACCAATAAGTTGCTGCGGTTAACTTTTTTTTTATTTGATATCAGCATAAAGGTTTCCTCGATATCTTTAACACTATAGACACAGTTCCAGAAAAATCATCGGTCGAATGACGCCATGGAAATGTGGTAAACATACTAAAGTTTGCCCTGCTAAACACAGACAATCTATACACACCAGTGACCTCTGCGGTGGGTTTGAGAGTGTTATTAGATCCTGAAGCTACCGTGTACACGATATTGTAATCCGTCTGTGAGGAATTTTAACAAGATTTGTTATCTGAACAATATTAGGAATTCCACTAATGATATCGTTGAGTCTTGCGTTCATGTCAGCGAGATTAATAACAGTTGGTGGGCTTCTAAAAAATTAATAGTTCTGTTCAAATTTCTACGAATATTGAGAAACGTTTGTACGTGATTATTATAATCGGTTCTAAATACGGCATTTCCATCATCGATTGTCGTTAAAGAAGTCGTTATTGGAATTTCCTTATCGTCGACGTACTTTTTAGTTGCAGCGTCTAAATCCGTTTCTGGTGCAATGAGATTACTAATACCATTATTCTTCATATTGAGAAATGAACGCATGATACCACCTCTCACTAATACATACTTTTATTCTTGATCGTCGACGTATTTTTTTTTTTTGTTGCTGCATCTGTATCTGCGACTGGGTATCCAAGAAAAGTAATTTTTTTCCTGACATAACAATGTCACGAGTAATTACTTTCTTAACATAATCGTTAACAGACTTACCCAAATCTTGTATTTTACCTTGTTCAGTAAAAGCAACTATATTATTAACAACTGCAGTGGAAATTCATATAAATACATATGACAGTTGTATATTACACGTTTCCAATCGCCCTTTATCTTAAAAAAAAAATTCATTTTGATCTACACTTGTGATATTTATCAAATTAGTAATTTCATATTTGAGCTGATCAAGAATTGCATATTTAGATCAGTCACCTTGCTGAGCAGACGACGAATTTTCTACCGATGTTCCAAATTTTGAATAAAAACATTATTTTTTATTGACAAAATTTTATACCAAAAAATTGTATAACATTAATAGGAAAATCGTCCATATGAATTATAAGGAGCGTTTGGTGAAACAAACAACAATGAGCTTCCAGATTGTCATTATCTTATCGTTGGTAGTACTGGATCGGGCAAAACATATTTGCTTATGAATTTGCTTCTCAAAGATAATTTTAACTACGATTCCCTTTATATTTACACAATTAATCCCCAACAAGGTAAGTACTAATTACTTAACAATTATAATGACAAACTTCGTAACGATCTTGAGGCTGGCGAGGATTTTTTTTTATTATCAAACAACCGGGAGACTTGTTCCAATTAATCAACTCGATTCGTCCAAACACAAAATAGTTGTTTTTGATGATTATCCGCTAAACAACGTGGAAATGAATAAAATCAGATCGTATTTCTTATTGTCGCGAAATAAGAAATGCAATTTTATTCATCTCGCTCAAGGATGCTATAATGTCGACAGATTTATTAGGCGAAATACTGTTTGTTTTATAGTATTTCCTGGACTTGACATTATTGACGTTAGAAATATTACTAAAAAACAATGCAGCGAAGTAAAAAAATATATAAATTTATTGAACTTACAGTCAAGCAACGGCAAATAGATATGACTTTTTCTTGTTCGATAAATTAACGAATGATACGAGTAAAATGTTTCGATGCTGTATTGAAAACTATTTACAACGATTTTTTTTATAGAAAATAGTATATAATTAATGGAAAAACAAGTGAAATTTAGAAAAGAGAAAATCTATATAAAAAACTTTTAAAAAAGCAAGTCTCTGTCTCAAGCAAGATTTAAATAGCTAGTAAAACAAGCACGACGTGGTCAAGTTGCTGCGGCAGAAACAGCAGCTAGTTCTCAGAGCGGTTGCTGGGGCTTTACTCGGAAAATGGCACGAAACCAAACCAATATCAGAAGAGCAACTTAAAAAATTGCGAGAAAAAGATCTGGTTGGATTAGTTAAAGAACAAGAGGCGGTTGCTGGAAAAATTATTGAAAAATCTGAAGAAGAAAAAAGATTAGCTAAGGCACTTAAAGCAAATATAGCTGATACTGCTGCGAGACAAGCTGCGTTAGATCGGCTAATAAATAATCCGTTTGAACTTCAACAAAGATTAACGGAAGTTAGACGGATCGAGAGAAGTTTAGAACATGAAGAACTTAGAAAAAAAAAGAGAGAAGATACAATAAGATTTGAATATTATTTAGAAATTATAACTAGCAAAATAAAAGACAATGAATATAAAGATTTTAATAAAAAATATGATAAATTTAAAAATGTGAGAATACATAATGTTAGAAAAGACGATTTTAAAGCCGATGAAAAATTTGCAAAATTAGAAAATAAGAGTAAGAAGCATTTTGACAACGTAGTTAAAAAAAATAAAATTTACTATGACAACATTAAATTATATTGACATGGAATTATCGCGGATCTTTATATTGAGGCTATTAATATTATCAGATACGGACGATGCATTAGTGATAGTCACCTTAGCAGCTTAATCAATGAGGCAAAATTATTAGATAAAAGATCAGAAGCAACTACATATAAACGACCATCTCCTATAATGACTGAGAAAGGTTTACAAGCATTAGCCGCATCAAGAAAAAGCTATCGTGACGAATATAAAGACAAAGCAAAAGAAATAACAGACGAATAATATTTAAATTCTATGGAAGAAAATAATATTTCTGACGTTGATAATATTTATGATTGGGAAAAAAAATAAACACGATCTCATTAAAAAAATTAAAAATATAGAAAATGGTAAAGGAGCATATAAAGAAATACAGACACTTTATTTTTATAATTGGCGACAAAACATTGAGATTGACGATTTTTTGGTGACAACATTTTTAAACCCAGGGTCAACCCTGTGTTATTAATGTGGAATATAGTGTGTGTGTGTGTGTGTGTGTGTGTGTGTGTGTGTGTGTGTGTGTGTGTGAGAGAGAGAGATTTTTATCGTAGCTTTAACAATGTTTCAGTCATATCGCTACGATATCTGTAGTGTGGAAGTTATAGTGATGTCTAGCACTGAGGTATCATGCCACAGACATGTATCAAGACGTCCCACCCAGTCACATTATCCTGATACCAGGCTGACCACTAACACATTATTGCGAGGCAGCTGTTAGTACCATTTTTGTAAGTCTTTGGTATGACTCATCCAAACATTATGAAGTTGTCCTTCTCTTCTCTTGTTCCCAGTTTGTTTTGTACAATAGCTTGAATTGTCCACTAGCTAAGGTTAACAAACTTTGTAAATGACTTGTATATTGCTTAAGGGAGAACCCATAAAGGTTTTAGGGTCAAATCCTCAGATAATGTGACTTAAAGAAGAAAGATGCTTTACACACAATCGTTTAAGTTTTTCACTTTCAGCAATAACTATTAAAATTTTTTGGGCAACTTGCACTTGTGACTAGTTCCTACACAACAACTTAAATTATCCACTGTCTACAGTTATAAGACTTTGAGGATTGCTTTCACTTGGAGCAAGGACAAAGTCTTATTGAGTTGGGGTTCAAAGGCTGAAAGGTTATAATCAATATAGCTGAAATAAGAAATATTGTTTATGCTCAAAACTTCAGTTCTCTACCATGTGTCTTAACCAAAGTATGTAAATGACTGATATCTTGGGTAAGAAAGACGGCTATTGATTTGGGGAGCAAAATGTTAGTATTACTGAAAGACAAAAATGGGTTTTGTTTACTAATTTTAGCTTTTAGACCATGTACCTTGACCAGAATGTTTGGAGATGCTTACACATAAGGTATGTAACACGTTCATTCCTTTTCTGATCTAAAAGTCATAGTCATTTTGGCTGTAAAGAAAAATGGGTTTTGCAAGATAACTCAGTTCGTCAAAAAGTTCGATCTGCAAATTCTGTGTTTGCTTGCATATAGGGTAATAAAGAAAGCTTTAAATTCTTCGTTCTAAAGGTGAAATGTCCTTTTTGTGATGCACGTAAATCTAATAAGAACATACTAATTTGGAACATTGATCGTAGTTAAAAGCTGCATAATTCCATTGGACATTACTCTCCAGAGTCAACCGTACCCTACTAGTACCTAAATGGGGCAATACTCTCCAAAGACAACGATGCCCTCCTAGTACGTAAATGGGGCAATACTCTCCAGAGTCAACCATATACTCCTAGTACGTAAATGAGGAAATACTCTCCAGAGTCAACCATACCCTACTAGTACCTACATGAGGCAATACTACCCAGATTCAACCACCATACCCTACTAGTGCCTAAATGAGGCAATACTCTCCAGAGTCAACCATACCCTACTAGTACCTACATGGGGTAATACTATCCAGAGTCAACCATACCATATTAATGCCTAAATGGGGCAATACTCTCTAGAGTCAACAATACCCTCCTAGTACGTAAACGGGGAAATACTCTCCAGAGTAAACCATACCCTATTAGTGCCTAAATGGGGCAATACTCTCTAGAGTCAACCATACCCTCCTAGTACGTAAATGGGGAAATACATATTTGCTAGAGCCAATCGATGTTTATGGTCAACATATGTGACGTAGATTGTCTTTAATATGATATCTTTGAAAATATCAATTCTTTTGTACATTTTGTATTTACACCTCTTTGAATACAATTATTCAAAATGATTCTCTTGCTTATTGTTCAATTTTTGTCAGAAATATTCGTTGTAAATATTGGACGCAAACGATGCAGTTTTTGATGAAAAAGACTATCATAGAAACCAGTCTGACTGCTTCCGTTTGCGTCGAAACGTCAATAATTATACAGTGTTAGGGAACTCTTGGTGATAATCAGGTTAGAAATTATAAATCAATAAGTAAAATGACTACGTTTTGTACATTTTTTAATATTATTGGTACTTTTCGTTTTTAAATATGGTATGGGGTACAAAGAAACAGAAGGGTTTGCGGATAATATGCTGTATTATCATATTAATCCCATATTATAATAATTTAATAAATTATTGACAACTATTTCAACTGGTTCAATTAATTAATATCACAATTTGTGTAAGTTGTATAGTAAAGTAAATGATACTTTATTGCTCGTATATAGATATAGATAGGGTTCTTTTAAAGTTTGTGAATGTTTTGCTTCGCACTCATCTGGTTGATGTGAAACTATTCACCATTCAGCGACAAGCCAACTTTTGCTTTACTATACTGAAAACTTAGATTTGGTGATTTACGCTTAGGAGTCATGAAAAACAACTGGAAAATCTGAAACCAGTCTTTTGTGTGGTCATTTGACAAGAAAAAATTTCAAAATATTTGTCAATAAAAGTAACGAATCTCAAGGTTTGAGATTGTTTGCAATGCTGCAGACTTAAAAATATGAAAAAGCTTTCAATTTATAGCATGGTTATCAATTATCAATGGTTATTGCTGCAGTCACATTGTAAACATTATTAAGAAATTAAGAAAGAAAATACTGGAAGAAAGTAATATCTTTGCTTCTACTTTACAAATATTGATACGATGCCATTATGCAAATATGTCGGAATATGTGAAGGCTTTTATTTCCATACCTAATGTAAAATTCGTCTTTTAATGTAAAAAAATAATTTTAATATGAGCAGTACGATCTGTAAAGTACACTTACTATGTCTTCCATTTGAAAGCACAATACGAATTAGTGACCGGTGGCCTAAGTGGTTAGAGCGTTCGCCTCGTATGCGGGACGTTAAGGGTCCGAGTAATACCAAAAATTTAAAAATGGTACTAACAGCTCGCTTATCGCGCAGCATTAAGAGGTTAGTGTAAGGACTGGTCGTACTGGTAAGGATAATGTGACCGGGTGGGACATCATGCTACATGTCTGCGGCATGATGCCCCAAAGTGCTAGACATAGCTATAAACTGTCATACTGCAGACATATTAGCAATATGACTCCAAATTTTAAAGCTACGTAAAAAAAATAAACAAACACAAACGAATTAGTGTCTTGTTTGAAAGCCTCTGTGTTGAGCAAAGTAAATAGTCGTATCCCTAATTTATTTCTTTATTCACTATTTACTCCATTAATAGATTATTCTGGTCTGGTTCTGATGAATCAAACATTATAATTATTCAGTAAGTTAAATATGCACTGTGGATTCTTAGTACCAAACATACAAATATAGAATTTACGTTGCAATTACACCTTTTCAATCAACAGAACGAAACCAGAAGAATCTCCAATGTAAACATAGAACTTATTACAGTTGTAATCCTGCTTAGAATCAATGTCTTTGAAGCACTTTGGTTCATGTCATATTTGAATACTAAGCATAGTATATTTGGCATCATATTTTCCACAAAATAAAAAGACGAAAATTCTATTTGCTGTGTAGATCGCCATAATAAAATTGACATCAATTCTATTTCCCCGATAAAGCTGTCGTTCTCACACCCTGCATAACAAATCATTGAAATTTTCAACGACGGAGAGTACACAAATGGAGACCACAGCACGAAGTAATGTAAAAATGACAGTGTTTGATAATAAAAGGTACAGCTTTCGTCGAAGGCTGGAAAGTTTGGAGAAAGTTATATTATGTATAACGTCATATATTGCTAGTACATGATACTTCTGGTTTCCTCGGGGTGGGGGAACCAGGCAGATGCCCCAAACGAAATAATAAAGGTTTTTATGTGGTTGTGTATACTCCCGATGTGTAGCAGATGTTTTATTTTTATAACATACGTTTGAAACCCCAATTTTGAAATGGGGTATTTCTCTTTCCCTAGTGTTATCTAAAGGGTGATCCCTCTTTCCGATTTTAATCATCAGATCGAGAAGGTGCGTCCCTTTTTATTAAAGTGACCTTTGTCAAAGAAGCTGCCAACGACCTATTTATGCTATATGTATATTGCTATATTGTGTGTTTGCTATATATGTGCATGTGTAAGGACGGCAAATTAAACCAAATTATTTTTGAGTTGTTATTAAAGTATATTCAGTCATTAGATTCATATAATTTAAATTAATTTTTAGCATTTCGTATGAGAAATGGTGTAAATGACTTATGAGATAAATAAAAACCTAGTGTTTTAGTGATAGCTAGTTTGTCTGTCATTTCTCATGTATAATTTTGAATAAAAGAGGCAGGTTTTAAAGCTGGTTATTAACCTGACTCACTTCTCTTGTCGATGACCGGCCTTACATACTTTCCATGAAATAATTATTATCCCATAATAATATTTCAAAATGTCACATATAAAGTTCCAAAATGCCAAAGTGGTGTTAGCCCCTTTCTCTTATCATGGAATCCTTTATTTCTAAATATAAATATAAATTAGAACGTAATTCCTATGTCCTGCACGTGTATTTTTCGGAGGCTCCTCCACCAGCATTCCCACTTCGCGTGGCCCCTTGTGGTGTAGCCTGGTGTCATTTTTGTCTCCTACTTTATACATGTGTAGGTTCTGTGTCCCTTCCTAGCTACCAAAAACAGCTGTACAGTGTATATTACTGTAGTTATATTATATTATATCGTTTAATTTCTGAGGTTTATACAGATTACTATAATAATTTTCTTATTATTACCATAATCTTATTCTTATCATTTATTAGTTCGTTATTTTCATCTCTTAAAATATTTATTTCCTTATTTTCTCCCTTTATATATTCCTCTCTTTTTGCCAAACCTCTAGCTGTATTATAAAGTTTCGTAAATTTTCCTGCTCTTATTTCTATTCCTTTATTTGTCTCCTTTTCCTTATTTCCTCTAGTCTTTTTATTATTATTATTATTATTTCTATTCCCTCTTATGTTTAGATAGCTTATTGCTTGATGTTTTTCCTCATTTCTAAGTTCGTTAATTCTTTTAGAAAATCTTTTAGCTTTCTTAACTTTAGTTTAAAAATTATTCTTTTAAAATATCTCAATTTTTACAATACTCCCCTTTTTCTAGAAATGTATTTCTTAGTGTCTTAATTTCGTCCATAAAGTCGCTGTCTTCTAATAGTGTATTATTGAGTTTCCATGTTTCTTTGCCCAATTTTATTCTGTTTTGCGATCTAATTTCAATCACTATTAACATGTTATCTGATATTTTATTATTTATTATTTGTGAGTTAATATAAAATCCCTTATTATTAAAATTTGTAACGTAAATCATATCCAATCTACTGGCGAGTCTATTTTTATATTCGTACGTGTATTCTGTACGTAATATATTTGATCTCCTATAAATATCAACTAATTTGCGTTTATTATAAAAGTTATACAAACTTTATAAAGATTTTTATCATTAAATTTCCTAACCTATCTACATTTTCCCAAACTTAATTAAAATCACCCCCTAAAATTAATTCTTCCATTGAGTAATCACTTAATATATTTATCAAGATTTTCTATAAAATCTGAGTTTTTTATTTGTTTGCAGGAAAATACACATTTATTTTTTTTATTTATTTAGAGTAACCTCCCCTGAAAAATTCTTTCCTTCTATTACTTCCCATTGTAGTTTGGTATTTACCTTTATAATTACTGCTACCCCTCCTTTTACATATTCATCTACATAACTGATTTTTAAGATAATTGCATTTAATTTATATTCAGTAAAAAATGTTAATTATTAATTAAAACATTTATGTGTTTCTTGTATCATAATAATATCGTAACTGCTCATAGCATATAATTTATCTATTTTTTGTTTATCTACTCCATTAAATTTTACTGTAGTTATATGGAAGTTCAATCCTTTCATTTTTAATTGAAACCAGGCAGCCAGATTCTTAGGTCTTAAAACATTTTATTTATCATTTAGAATTTAGGCATATATTCCTTTCTATTATTATATTTGAAATAATTTTTTGTTGCGGAAAGGAAGGGTAAGGAGTCCACCCTCATGTTTCATCGTCAATTGTTATTCTGCATGTTTCGGTGTCAGTCTCTTGTCCTTTTGGTTTTTCAGATCCAGTTTCAGTCAATGTTTCCATGTCCATGTTCGCGTCCGTTTCGTTTCCATTGTCTGTGTCCGAGCAAGTTTCCGAGTGTATTTCGTCTTTGGTCTCTAAGTCTTCTTCTTCCTCAGTCTCCCTACTCTCTTCCTTTTGTTTCTTTGGGATAAAAATACTACTTTCTTTGGGAGCCTTCTCATTAAAACAGAATGGAGAAGGTCGCAATTTTTATATTATTTCTAATAGATGTATTGGGAATTTGAGATGAGGGGCTTAATACCGATTAGGTCTATCGGCCCACTATCCTCCAACTATTTTGGACTATCCATTTCTTCTTCAGCCCCTCATCTGTCTTTGAAGTTGTCTATCTTCTAGAATTTTGTTCTTAGCCAGATATGGTGTGGTGGGCTTTATCAGGCTCATCAATTTCTACCAAGCTTGCCCACTTCTTATTTGTTCTACAGTCTCACTTTGGCCTGGGGCTGTGTCTTCAATTTGTATTCGAACTTCTTTTGTTTAAGATTTATTTCCTAGTTCTACTACTTGACTAAGAGCTGCATGAAGCTCATTATATTCCGTCTCGTCTAAGTTAACATTCGCATAATTTTCATTTGAGCTACCTTTTCTGCATAAGTAGCTCCTGCATAGGTAGCTCCTGGTACAAAACTAGTGCAGTCTCTTGCTGTGTGGCCATAGTACACAATTAATTTTACTATACGGTCTCTACATTTGTTCCTCAGTACTGAACTTTCCACTGTGTGACAATCAATACAAATCATATGTTAATCTAAAATACCTTCAAAGATGACTTAACGGTTTAGTTCTTGTCAAGGGTTGACCTGCATTTTTTTTGCGAGGCTGAATTGTAAACAAAACACCAGGCAACGGAACACAGATTTCACTTCCGGATCATCACCATGACCTTATTACTCAATGTGCACTGTCGCCGAAATACACACAGACAACCACACCATAAGATCACATTTTAAAGAATAATCAATTGCCTTTAAATCCTTACCAAGAATGCCAAAATCTAACTCTAGGATCACCACCAAATTTAGACCGGAAAAAGTGATCTAAAAATAGACTGGGACTACATTCGTGGGTACTGAACCGGATTTTATTAATTGTGTACCGATTCCTGAAAGGGTCAACGTTTTTGTCAAACTTTTATATTTGCATTTTATTTTGCATGCCACTACTGTTTCAACTTCATACATAAAGTCTTTTGAAATTTCCTTGCAAGCAAGACATGTGACAGCTGTCAGAAAGTGTGTAGTGCTGGTGCTCTATAGGGTGCAATTTGAGGTCCAATTGTTCTTAAGAAACCAAAACTAAATTTGCTATATTTTCCTTAATTATAGGAATTTTTCAATGCAGTAAAAACCTAATTGTAATACTTGATAAGGCCTGTCTGAAAATAGTCTTGAAATTAAAAAAATATTGATATATTAAATTTTAATGAAAATTTTTAAAAATATATAAATTTTAAAAACTTTTTATTTTACAAAAAATAAATTTTCATACAAGTTATGACATTCAGTTTGACAAATTTAAGGCAGCAATGTTGATTAATGAATGGTCTTTAAAACAAATGGTAGTTTAGGTCTGTACAACTGATAATATTAATCCCAGGGGTGCTGAAGCATGATAGCTCACAGTGATTTTGACAGCAAATTACAATATGCCTATCCAGATGCATATAGGTGTACATACTAAAGAAACAATGACAGGCACTATGTTCCACATTTATTGTTTCAGGTACTTGGACAGTTGTTTGTATAACTAATATCCCACTCAAATTTAAAGTTTTGATGGGACCACTACCATGTTTTATAGCAAATATGCATTCCATTTTAATGCCGATAACTACAAAAGTCAACAATGCAATATGAAAATACAGTTTCACCTTACTGAAAAAAGATGTGAATCTCTCTCATGAAGATCTAAGCCATGTCTTTGAGATGCTGTATATCAGTGTACTGATATGAACTCATCTTGGTCACTTATAGCAGCACACTGCACATGTCCTTATGAGACCTTGCTATCACCATTGGACTACTGGAGAGCTTCCAAGTTGATCCAACTCTAATACTTTGTTTCAGATACCAGACTAGACCTGAAAATGTATAACATGTTTCACTTAATTCTAAAAAAAAGGAAGATGTAGGCAAATGAAGTTAAAATGTGTTAGATATGGTGATTTCAATATAACATTCAGGTTGCAAATATGGTTAAAAAAGGTAAACTTGATAGAGTGACACTCAAAGATGTGAAGCAATGGGCATGTATTAAAGTGACAAATGCATCCTAAAAATAGATGAAGTGTCTACAAGCATATTTAGCCATTTACAGGTTAAATAACTAATCAGGTAGAGTATGTATCATAAAGTTTAAGGCAATGTTGGAACGGTGAGGTTTGATCATTGGTGCAAACATTGATACATACCAGTATAGTGGAAAGTCAAATGACAATGTACCAAATTAAAATTTATTACTATATGCAATCCTAGTCATGAAGGAAAAAACAATTTTAGATATTGTGAGTGAATATAGCAAAATGTGGCCACACAGATCAACTATAGGTACCAATAGATCCTATATCATCAACTAAATGTGAAATTTGCATCCCGAAAATTTGTAAACAAGGATGGATATTTGCATGTGTGGGACATATGCAATGTACTTGTTAAAATCACATGTGCAAACATGATTCAAATAATCTGTTTGAATATTTTTAGTCTATTTTTAAGAGTCTTGGCTACCAAGTTATTAAGTTCAATGATTCAATGATTCAATGGAATGAAATATCAGCTGATGCTGCAATACCGCCCTCTGTCAAAGTACTAAATTGAAATGTGTTACCATACAGAGGCATATTCATGATGAAAATAACATCTTGGGATATTTTAAGTGCACACAATCAAAACTGAGCCTTACAGATTCACTATAGGTACCATGTCAGCCTAACAATGTCAACTTTTGATTCCAAACATTACAAAATATATGCATATTTGTTCATGTCAGCTATGTAACCATGTTAGGATCAGTTGTAGAAAGTTAAATTCAAATAATCTGTTTGAATATTACTTATGTAATCTTTAAAGTGTCAGATAACAAATATTATTAGTCATTAATAATGCATAAAGCAAAATGGATCATGAGAATTCCCATAATATCATCTAGGCTACAATGTCGCACTACATCAATCAACATCTTAAAGAAACTGAACAATAAAATGGAATGCATTCTGTGTTCAACTTACATCATTTGGCTGTTTTCTTACATGCAATGGTAAATATACCTGGGTAAAGTATATTTTACCCCTCTGACCTGTATTTCATTCTCTGACAGCTTAATATGATTTTGTAGAGAACTTGAGCAGGTTCTAGTATAAAGTCTTCATCTCTGTCCTCTCACTAAATACCCTATAACTATGGTTATAAACAATTACTGATAGCTATACAAGCAGATATGTGTTACTCAGGAAGTCACCCCATCATAAACACATAAATTAACTGTTTGAACCCCAAATAAATAGTTTCAATGACCTAAAGGTACAAAGCAAAGTAGAATTTTGTCTTCATGTATTTTAAATGAGGGTCTCATTTTGACTAATAAAGATATTTTCTCTGATCAAATTTGACAAATATCCATCATTTGAGCTTGTATATGGTGTAGGAGTATATATATGCTGATATCATTTAATATCATTCCCAAAAAATATTATATATGTGTATACTTGGTGGAAATTTTTTATTTTTTAATTGTTTTTTTAATTTCATTTAAATTTTTAAAATTAAAATTTTTTTTAGTTCTAATTTCATTTTTATATTTTTAAAGTCAATATACATAAAATATTAAAATTTCATGTATATGTCATTAATAATAAAAAATTTATATCAGTTTCAAGTTTTTACTGACAGGCCATAGTACACAATTAATTTTACTATACGGTCTCTACATTTGTTCCTCAGTACTGAACTTTCCACTGTGTGACAATCAATACAAATCATATGTTAATCTAAAATACCTTCAAAGATGACTTAACGGTTTAGTTCTTGTCAAGGGTTGACCTGCATTTTTTTGCGAGGCTGAATTGTAAACAAAACACCAGGCAACGGAACACAGATTTCACTTCCGGATCATCACCATGACCTTATTACTCAATGTGCACTGTCGCCGAAATACACACAGACAACCACACCATAAGATCACATTTTAAAGAATAATCAATTGCCTTTAAATCCTTACCAAGAATGCCAAAATCTAACTCTAGTATCACCACCAAATTTAGACCGGAAAAAGTGATCTAAAAATAGACTGGGACTACATTCGGATTTTATTAATTGTGTACCGATTCCGTGTGTCCTATGTAATTACATTTTGGACACCTCCTGTCTTTTTCACATCCATGAGAAACATGATTTTAATAAGAAACCTTAGACATAGAAGTGTGAAGAGAATTTTACTATTTCCTCTTTACTCAAAATAATGATCCAAACTCCAGTTTTAACCCCTGGAAAGAACCCAAACCATGGCCCACACTTTGATCTGGAATTTATTTCAAATTTCGGGACCATTTAATGAGTTGCTACTCCCATCAGAAGGCCTGTTATGTATAAATCCATTGATATATCCTTCAGTCGTTAAATAGTACTTTGAAGTTATGGTTGCCTCCTGCTTTCCTTTACCTGCTGACGTTGAGAATTTGAGCAATGTAAGGTGTATTTATGAGCCTAGTTGATTTTTTTTTATAGAAACGTTGTCAGAATTGTATCCATGAGTAGCTGCGTAAGTTAATATGCTACGGGCGTCGGACGCTCTTTTTATGCATCCGTCGCTGCTCAAATTGGACACTTGAATTACAAAAGTTGATTTCAAACTTTAGATAAGAAAAAGAAGAAATGAAACGAGACCGGCTCATCAGGACTTTATACCTAAAGGGAGGGGATAAGATCCCAATAACCAATATTGGGTGATTTTACTACCACCCGCACCCTATCACCTCAAAATAAAACAGAAATAGATTTCAGTTACAATTCCACCTTTGTCTTCTTCAGGATAGAATAAATTAACACCACAAAACGGGAGATAAGGAATTAAAAGCAACAAAAAAATCAAAATACAGAAAATAAGGTGTTTTTCCTACAACTTGAACTAGTTTTAAGTGCTGGAACCAGAACTATGAGATTTCTAGTAGTGTATAACAAGGCGGCCTGCCATTCTTTCTTTTTTTACATGTCGTTATTTTTTCTTTCTTTCTTTCTTTCTTTCTTTCTTTCTTTCTTTCTTTCTTTCTTTCTTTTTTGAATGTTCTTTCTTTCTTTCTTTCTTTCTTTCTTTCTTTCTTTTTTGAATGTTCTTTCTTTCTTTCTTTCTTTCTTTCTTTCTTTCTTTCTTTCTTTCTTTCTTTCTTTCTTAAGGTTTAATTAAAAATACGCACATGCATACGCACGCACATAAGCTAACGTACACATCTCCGCTGGTTAGACACGAACCCATGATCCTCGACTTCAGAATGAACAATTGAAGCAATAAAACAATCAGGCAATTATCCCATGAATATTTATCATAATCAGTTATATATGTTATATATATGTTATATATGTTATATATGTTATATATGTTATATATGTTATAACAGTAGATGGAAGACATCGGTTGTAAAACGAATACATATATGTTAAAAGAATGTGTGTATGAGTGATTTGGATTTTTTTACGTAGCTTCAACAACTTTTTTAGTCATATCGCTACGATATTTGCTGTGTGGAAGTTTATAAAGATGTCTAGCACTGGGGCGTTATGCCGCAGACATGTAGCATCATGCCTCATATAGTCACATTATCCTGACACTAGGCCGACCAGTCCTGAAACTAACATATTAATGCTGAGCGCCTAGTGGGGCGGCTCGTAAGTACCATGTTTATGAGCCTTATAGGACTCTGCCGGGGTTTGAACTCGCGACTGCATTCGAGGTGGACGCGCAAACCACGAACCACGGAATGGTCCCGTAAAACAATAGAGATAACATTAATTCCTTTAGTTTGAAAAATAAGCTTCTTTAAATATTTTGTATTTGCTGACTTAATGAGAAGTGGCAGTCAGTGTTTATTTCGCAATATAAAATAAAACTGTTTCCATTTGAGTGTGTATTTGCCTATGTGTATGTATGTGTTTCCCAACTTCAGATACACAGATATGAACATTAAGATTAAATGTCTTTTTTTTAGAAAACAAAATAAAATACAGAAGCAGCCATATAGACAGGGAGACAGAAGAGATAAAAATATACACCGGGTACTATTATAGCCAAATTCAGACTGTATACAGGTATGCTGAATCAAGCTCTTATGCTCAGCTGTCGACGGTAGTTGACAAAAACTGGGCTGAGAGAGAGAGAGAGAGAGAGAGAGAGAGAGAGAGAGAGAGAGAGAGAGAGAGAGAGAGAGAGAGCGAGACCGTTCTTATCATATTTGCATATTAAATGTTGATAAGGTCTTACATATGTCTGCATAATTTTCTTCTAGCAGACGTATATTTTTTTCGCTCATCGGTTGTACCCATTACGTTCAGTCTCGCAATAAAGTCAAACAGCCATCTAGTACAACCGTTCGAAGCATGTGAACACTATGATATCGAATGACCACACGTCTTGTGAGAATTACACGGAAGGCAAAATATATGACAGAAATATATCCAACAATACATATATATATATATATATATATATATATATATATATATATATATATATATATATATATATATATATATATATATATATATATATATATATAATTTTTAAATGAAGTTATGATACCAAAATGATCAAAATCTGAAATATATTAGAAAAAGAACTTGGACTCAAAATGCTATAAGCATAACGTTAACTTTTGCTAACAAAAAGACCTAAATAAGCTCTACAGTGTTCGTCGTGTGGGAGAAATCAGTGATTATTTGCACTACTCATATGTAATTGCTTGCTCTGAAATCAACATGCTTTTACAGTAACATTAAATGTTAGTACGGCGTGAGTTGACCATACATCCATTTTAAGCGAGGGATACTTTCGGTACTTCATAGAACTTTTCCTAACATGTTCCGATGCTAAAAATAGACGATCATGAAATGTTCTTACCGCATTTTTTCGTAGGCACATTTCCGCACCAAAAGAAAACAGCTTGTGAAATGGCGCTTGAGTCAAATAAAGAGGATTAGGAATGAAACGTTGTCGTGAAATATCATTCTTTATTATGTGATCATCTTTTTTTCTCCGTTAACTTTTCATTGTCAGAATTGTGCAATATTGATATTGAACACCTTCATACTGTATCCCACGTACAAAGGAACTATTTTCTAACGTAAACAATATTTTATGAATGAACTAAAGCAGATATTTCATGGACGGCTACATACCAGCAAATGATTCATAGACTGACACATACAAACTGCTTTGGCACATTCCGCGTTTACTTTTTTGATACAATGTTTCAGATTTAACTATGTATAGACGCTATAGAGGTTCCTCACAATAAAACGCTAATGGACGGCTACATACCAGCAAATGATTCATAGACTGACACATACAAACTGCTTTGGCACATTCCGCGTTTACTTTTTTGATACAATGTTTCAGATTTAACTATGTATAGACGCTATAGAGGTTCCTCACAATAAAACGCAAGTTATACACATAAACTGTCTTCTTTAGCTGTTAATAAAAATGGGTCAAATATATACATACAATTTACATCTCGAATTTGCTCAAAAATATACTTTTGTAGGTCTGCTAATCTGAATTAGATGAGCCATGTCATGGGTTCTCAATGTTGATTAAACATTTTTAAATTCTACTCTAATTTCGAGTTTATTCCAAGCGTAGTTACATCCTCCTTACTGCACTCAAAATGAAATAAACATTAAATTCCTCAGCATCTTTTCGATAATTGCAATGGAAAGGCTTCATAATTTTCTCACATTGTGATCTGAATCATTCAAAGAGAGAAAAGAAACACGTATGCAGATGTGAACACAATTCAAAACATTAAATTGGCAGACGCTGCTGGAAACCGATGCAAGTCGCTTCATGTAGATATATCCATACATTAATCAAAAGAATGCGTTGAATCGACAAATATACCAAAATGTATTCATTCCAGATCAAATGGAAAAGTTGTTGCAATGCGTATTCATCAACAATATTACTCCAAATTTCAATTTTAAAAAAAGCAAGCGCCATTTTCTTTCGAAACTTACGTCTAGTGCGCGACCAACTTCATATTTATCTAGGCGGAGTTATGCGCTCATTAATAATGTTGTGTAATGATCCAGCAACGCTTATATATTTAGTTCGGAAAATGGCGTACATTTAGTTTCTTTGTTTCTTTCAGTGTATTTTTGTTTATATATTAAAGTCTTGGGAAGAATAAGAAATGAGCATATAATAAAAAGGTTACTGTATTTGTATGGGAATAAATGAACTCGTTTTGTCGGAAGGATATACTGCACATCATAGGTCGTGCAGTATATCCATCCGAAAAACTTGTTCATATTTTTCCATACAAATGCAGTAACCTATATTTATTAATTTTATAATCCCGATAATATATAAGAGGCCATTACTTTGTTTATTTCAGCACGTAATTGAATATTTTAAGGGAATGACCATGTTTATGAAATTTGGCATGAATTTATTTTATTGACGGTGTTATGAAGATGTATGCCAAAAGGTCTGCTTTGGAATATTTTAGTTTATATTAAATGATGTTTTGTGCATACAATGTCAGTAAGCAACGTATTTAAATCTTCTGGAAGGTTTTAGAATACGTTTAAATAAGCTAACTATAACTAATCTGTCATTGATAAAAAGGGCATCCTAAGAATACGGAATAATGTCATTTTCGAAGACGGAAATAGAGCAATTTATGAGATAAGTTATTTTTCCGTGTTGGCTTTAGAAGAGCATGATATATTATCTTCTTTATTGTTCCTATTTGAGGCTTTTGACTTAGATTCTACCGATACTGTTCGATATTGCAACTCTTTTGAATGAAGCTTTGGTGAAAATATGGTTATATCTTCGATGTATGGATAGAAAACGTCATAACATAATATGACTGACTTTAGGCATGTATATACATTTGAATGGCATTACCTTTACATGTTTTCTAAATTGCATTTATGTAAGTCAGATAAAGTATTTCATTGTGCTATTGTTTTATTTGTTAAATTGTATAGATTGCATTCATTTAACTCAGATAATGCTCAGATAATGCATTTTTTTTTGTGCTATCGTATCATTTGTTGAACATTTATAGCGGTGCTCTCTGATGGTTACTCCTATTGTGTATAGTTACATTTGTTCAACTCCAATTTGTCAGCTCAAGCACATCAGTCAGTTTCGAGTATATAATAGTGCCAAGTACCAAATGGTAAATTGTTGTTAACGATTGAGCAAAGTCAATTTTTAACATTGAAGCACAATGAAAACTAATTTTCCAGTAAGATTCTCAGGTAATAATGCAACTAATAAAACTCCGTCAGCAATGAAAAGTCTACAACAAGTTATATGTGATCTTGACAGATTGACGTGATTCAAAGGCACTGATTTTTAGTCCAGCGTTCGATTGACTTTGAATAACCCTTTGTTACAAAGTTTATTTAGTTTTGCTTGCTCCCTTTAATGGAGTAGACAGAATGAGAGTAGACAAAATGGGACAAAATATAAACGAAATTGAATTAGGTAAACGGAAGGAGACGTAATGATCTGAAATTAATTAATGACTTCCATGAGGAAAACTATGACGTAAGCTTAGCTATTAAAAGGGTACAGTAAGTACTTGTTTAGACGGTGAGCTCAATCGAAAACTGCACAGACCCGGATCTGCCCTCCCATAATGCACTTGCAGAGATATGTACAAGTAATTTGTTAGGAGTAATCGGCTGAACAAACAACATAGAACCTGACATGACGGCAGATTAGAGTCTATGTTATTTGCAGTTCGAAACAAGTTTATTTTAATGGTTTCAAAACTTTTCGTTAGTATAAATACTAATTCCAAATAGTCTAATAAAATGTAAGTTGACACCATTACGCTAATAAACTTATCTATTGTTCAAATGGAAAGTCGACATTAGTTGACTATTATACTTAAAATTTGTATATTACAATAAGATGATAAAATTTAAATGAATTTAAGCAATAAGAATGTTAGACATTGCATAGAATAGAAGCGTGCGAAAGCCTTCACGCATGTCTTCTGAATGTATTCTTCGGTCAACAGAATTATTAGCGCGCACAGGAAATAGTGCTGATATTATGCTGTGTTTAGTTCTTCTGCTCGAGTTTTTTTTAATCAAAGATAGAATGCTCATGATAGTGCCTGTAATCTTTCTACATATATCGCTTCTAAACAATGCTCGAGTTTTGATACTGATTTTATTTAAGCTTGTGGAGCAATAGTACACACATAATTAGATTCTTACCTGACCTGAGAAACTCTCATGGAAGCCTAGGCGAAAGATAAATATTTAATATTTCAACAAAGACACTCCATCCTTGTTAATTTGAAGGCAAGACAGATCGAGTTTTGAATATAAGAGAAAATTGAAAAACGTCAATTTTGTATAATGAAACATTACATTTGAATTCTTTCTCTTGCCTGTACAGCTACATTTCAAAGGAATATAATGCTATATATTTCAGTCACTATGTCTTTGCTACCCAAAAGCCAACAAATTGAGGTGGGTGGGTGGTCATTAGTGTTGTGCATATTCATGCGTTTGTCGGTTCCCATTTGTGCAATTTTGAACATTTTTTGCCTTCTCAAGTTGTTAGCAAATAAAAATGACCATGAAAGTCACAAAACATCTGCTACACATTTCAAAATTATGCAAATTATTGGCTGTATATAAATGAGATCTGAAAAGTAAAGAACAGGATGTTCATTGATATGTTACAGTGAGCATAAATATTACTAGTATTCAAAACAAAATTATGTTTCTTTCTGCACGAGGTCTTTGTAATAAGCGATACTGTTCATAAAGATGAACTCCAATGTAAAAAATCAGTTAGATAAGAAATATTATCTCCAGTACTACACACAAACACGATGATATATGTTTTATTTTCATTTGGAAGAAATACATGCAAATAAATTTTATACACTTGGCAAGTGACATTCATTTTGCAGAAGTTAATGAACAGTCAGAAAATGAAATCAGCGTTTATACTAATTTCTGCTTGTTTAAATATGCTTATACAAGCCTGTCCTTGTTTTAAGGGACTTTAACGATGATGCACCGGGAAGGTTATTGAACTTCTCAAGTAAACAGCATTATATAAAAGGTAAGGCATAAAAATAGAGACAAAAATTCATTCTAGAACAAAATTGTCAACAGTAAATAGATCAAATATTGTAAAGAACATGACAAATATCAGGTACTAAAGGTTTTTGTCATGGGAAAATTCCAGTGTCCTAGACCTATATTAAAATAAACATGTTTAGTTCCATTGAGAACGATCCTACTATTTAATTTATTCTCACAGAGAATTATTAGCTATATATATTATGTTGTTTACAAAATCCATGAACCTAATCAGATATACATAGAATCAGTAAGAAAAGCCTACAAGTAATGCATATTATATATCAACTACATTAAGTCTGTGTATAATAATGACTGCATATATTCACTATTATAGTTCAAGATTCTCTATGTCATCTTGCAACAATATATCAGTTTGCATATTACTGAAGACGGGCAACAGAACTTAATAGTCTCTCTTTCTGTCTTTTCTGCATAAAATGTCTTGATCAAAATTACAAACAATAACTTTGTTTACAACTTTAATTAAAAGCCTCGTCAAAGATTTGGACCCCACTCTTAGGTTTTGTTCAGATGTCTAAAATCTCATTCGAGCGGTAGATGTTTCTGAAAAGTTTAATTTTTTTTTGTTTGAGTAATAGAATAAAAATAGCATGGACAAGTTTGAATGTAGTTACTGGAATAGAATACTACTCAGTAATAAAAATCATTTCAGTTATCTCTTACAAATCAAGTCCCGAACTCATTCCATTCCACTGATAAAATTCATTCCATATTTCAATCATTTGTTTTCTTTATATTCGACTAAATTTCGTCTTCATCGCCCGACATCTTCAACGTATTTAATTTTTCTTAATGGAATTGTTTTATTAGCTATTTAAATAATTAACGGCCAATAATGATCCACACAGAAATGAAGTTGACGATTAGGCAGTAGTAATTACGTCAACTACTCGGAACACAATCGATTTTTTTTCGCCGATGATTAACAAAAATATCTTAAAATACTATAATATTTACCATCGAATAAACTGGCATCTAGTCTACGTCAGGAGCAGATAATAAGCCATCATTGAGTTCATTAAAGGAAATTCGACATAAAAGACTTATTCTTATCAAAAACATTCATATATTATTTTTTAAGCATGAACAAAGTAAACATTTGTTATTACTGATTTTGTGCAAATAATCATTAACGGTATAATCATACATTTGACATTGGTCTAATTCGCATCTGTACTTTGTGCATTAGTATTCGACCATTTTCTGATACCTATGATTCACATTGCAGAGTATGATAGATAGAATTATCAGGAAAAGCAAAGAGGTTTTCCGATTGCATTAAAATATCTTAGAGTGGAATAAGAAATATAAATAGAAAAAATAAACAAATGCAGCGACTGGATAGGTGTGCCAACTGAACTTGTGTTATAAACATCGTTGTAATTTCTAGTCTCGTTTTACCAGTCTCTCGCGTGATATTTTTTGAGATAGTCGCCATGATATGGTGATGTAAACCACTCCCCCAATACTCTCAAAAGAAAATAGAAAAGCAACAACTGTTTGTTGCATCATTATAATGATTCTTTCCCAATAAACGCAATCAGAATAATAATGATTTTTATTGTTGATTTAATGAGGTGATGTCGAACGTAATTGTGATATTAAGGTGACGTCACATTTCACTACACATGGACAATGGTAGTCCTAAACAAACCTATTTATGTAAGATTTCATTGGTTTCAGTGATTGCAGAAAAAAAAATCCTAGAATCCATTGAGAGAGAGAGAGAGAGAGAGAGAGAGAGAGAGAGAGAGAGAGAGAGAGAGAGAGAGAGAGAGAGAGAGAGAGAGAGAGAGAGAGAGAGAGAGAGAGATGTTTTAGTAGTGTCACTTCCACAAAGTTTTATCGATACACTTCTATTTGTAACAAAGATCAAAGAAATATTATATCAGAGTCTAGTTGAGGGAGACTATGTAATACGACAATATCGGGTATCTTTTAGATATATATTTTTAATAATATTTCGGCCTGAATGAGGCAATTAGAAAATATTTAATCATTTCTCACATTCATATTTTAAAAACATTTTCAAGAAATTTATTTTGCAATTATATCAACTTTTGAAAAGTGAAACAAAGTAATAATTTTAATGTAGAACTTTTGGATAATATTAGCATGCCAAATTGAATGCAGCTAGCAGTGACACAGATTAAAATATATTTTGATACAATGACCCATTTTTATTTTGAAAATCAATAATTTAGCAACATAAAGCAACATAAATATACTAATCGAATCGTATTATAATTGACCTTTTCTGCCACAACGATCTTTTGATATCATTTTACGGCATATCGTAAAATTAATTACTTAACTAAAATTAAGTAAAACAAAGGCAACCATTTCATACTGGATTTTGTTTCCGTAAGTACTTAACTCTCTCAACTACTTCAAGATATAGAAAGCATCTTTGTTATTTTTATTAATGTCATTAACAAATGCATTTTTTTGTTACTGTTGTTTATTTAATAGTATAATACAAATGCCACCTTTACGGTAGAATTTTATCAAATTTGTCATAACGTATATTAACATTAAATGTTTTTCGAGTATGTAATCTGCTCACAAAATTGGAAAAAAAACCAACAACAACAAAGTCGAAACGACTTTATCTCAAAACTGCTAAACATTAGTTAATAGGCAGCATTTTGCATAAATGGCTGTCATCATGATACAAACGATGATGACTTATCTTAAAATATCGAGACATTTGCTAAAATCATTCAAACGTGTTCAACAAGTGATTTTCAAAGTACCTGTGCACCAGACTTTAAAAGAAAATTTGAAAAAGCATCCTGACATAATCCCCACTTAGACAAAGGCTTATACGCTATAAAATGTAGAAGCAAGAATCCAATTTTAGTAATGGATGCCATGTATTGGGGAGTCTTGACATCACATACACAATCTAGAGAAACACTTCCTGTCAATATAGTTTATGATAAATTTTATTAAAATTCTGTTGTAATAGTGACATTTCTAATCTTAAACAAATTGAAAACGTGGGTATTAGTAAGTTATTAAATACCCAATCAGTTTTACATGGATAATATGGGTTCAGATTCCTATGTTCAATCACTATATCTTTATCACACACAAGGATTGGAACTATTTTGGGTGTTAGCTCCGATGTTACGTTTTCTATGCACCAAATCGAATGTTTATATACTTAAATTTAGTTTGATTTCTTTGACAATATATAAATACTAAAAGTTCGGAAAGCGTAAAAGGCAGGACTTGTTCTGAGTAGGAAAAAATAACTGGTAAGACATGGCGTACGAATAGATATATGTGGTATCCCTATGCCATATCAAAACGTTCTTTCCCTTGAGTCCGAAGAACAAACCTGTTTTGTGTATATGTTACACAAAAATCTTGAAGACAAGCCTAATCTAATAAACAATTTCATCATAACATTAAATGTAAAAAACTATGAATTTTCTACCAATTATTATCATAGATTACTGTAATTATGCAACGATGCTTTTAATGGTAAATATCAATGTTTTTGTTGTTGTTGTTGTAGGCTTAACGTCATTTTCAGCACAAGATAGGCTATATATGGCTGCCAGTATTAATGGTGGAGGAAGAAATATGGAAATCCCAGAAAGAATCACTGATCCACGAGAAACTACTGGAATGCTTTCTCACATATTCACATTTGCCGAATCTGAGACTCGAACCCACGCAGAAAGAGGTGAGGTGGCAGTGATACGTAACGGACAGCACTTTAGACCACTTGGCCACTCGGGATCCCGCAAATTGACCAATGTACGAATCAAATTTAAATCAGATACGAATTATGATGATTATGGTAATCTGAATGTACGAATGATTCTAATTGTGGAAATTTGAATGTATGAATGATACTGGTTTTGGTAAAGTGAATGTACAAATAATACTGGTTGAGTTAGTGCAATGAGAGTTATGGTTTGTACACGAATTCTTGAAAGAGAAACACACATTTACGTGTATTGACTACAAAAAATGATGGAGCAAGCTAAGATATATATATATATATATATATATATATATATATATATATATATATATATATATATATATATATATATATATATATATATATATATATATATATAAATAAATATATATATATATATATATATATATATATATATATATATATATATATATATATATATATACTAGGTCGTCATGCGAGTTTGTCTACTACGCACAAGCTTATATAACAACGATTCAGTGCCATCATTTTTCTGTGATGCGTGCTTAGTCAAGATGGCATATGGGTTGATGCTTGCAGGCAAGGCGATGGGTGCCATTAACTAGCGGACCTGGTTTCGAAACTTCGTTGAGTACGAATTTTATTTTTCTAACCTGTATAATAGTATTGTTTGTATTAAACTATTGTTTCTGCCCACTATTATCAAGATTCTATTACAGAATCCAGGGATAGCACAGTCTGTTCTGTCTGGTATATATATATATATATATATATATATATATATATATATATATATATATATATATATATATATATATATATATATATATATATATATATATATATATATACATACATATATATATATATATATATATACATACATATATATATATATATATATATATATATATATATATATATATATATATATATATATATATATATATATATATATATATATATATATATATATATATATATATATATATATATACCAAAGACTTACAAAAATGGTGCTAACAGCTGCCTGGATTGACGCACAGTATTAAGAGATTAGTGTTAGGACTGGCCAACCTGGTGTCAGGATAAGGTGACTGGGAAGGATATCATGCTACATGTCTGCGGCATGATGACCCAGTTTTAGACATCACTATAAAACTGCCACACTGCAGACATCATAGCAATATGATTCAACAATTATTAAAGCTACGTTAAAAATCATAATCACATATTCATATATATGTATTGAATATATTATAATAATATATTGATTCCTTTATCTATACTGCTCATAGATGACTTCTTGGAAAAAGGAGTGTGTTGAAACTTATAATAAAAGGTTCAAAAAGAAGCCTTGATAGAACTGAATGTCTGACATTATTAACTATGTTTGCACAACAGGCGTCGACTACAGATACTTTGCACTAAATATAGAGAAGAGCAAACTTGAATAAGACTGAATGTGAGAATATCTGTAGATTACATTTGTATTTATGTTCGCTCTTTAAGAATCACCAAAAATTATACAGTTCTTGGACAATGTCCTTTTCAAATGACATGAGACTTACAATGTAGACATTATTATTTGACAATTGAACGTACATTTATGAATTTAATACGTAGGTATTTATGGCAGTGCAAACGTTCATACAATTATTTAAAAGATTTTCAAATTAATAAAAAGATCACAACACCTATATATTACACATTTTCTCACTATAATATGATTTTTTTGCAGCAATTGCGGATATAGAAATGGATACTTTTGCTTTATTAATTCCGACTGTAATAGAGAAAACGTTTCAAAAGACGCTCAGCTTTCAACTTAATTCCCATATTTTTCAATTATATTTGACAATATTTTCTTTAAAAACTTTTGTTTAAGCTAAGATCAAAATTGGCGGTATCGTGTATTGAACAATGAAATACGTACATTTGAGTGCTATCTACAAATATGAACAAAATATTGTGCTTTTTAAACAAATGGTGGTTTTAAAACCGGTTTAATACATACGTAATGTAGAAAGATTTAATGGCACGTCAACGCAATTGTGACTACATGGTAAAAATTAAAGTAAAAATCTAACACTACGGCTAAACAATCGGGATCAACTGCAAACCCGTTAAAAATATAAATGTGCAGTCCTTAAAAATGACAAAGTGAAGATTTCGAAAAAACCGCCTAGGCTAAAAATTTCCTAAATTTATAGATAACGCCCTTCAAAAAAAATAACTTTTTAAAAATCAAAGATTGCCTTTGCAGAAAGGCATTGAAAGATATTAACATAAAACGAAGAGGTTGCATAGACAAAGTCCTTGAAGACTAGTTGTTTTTTGTGCCAATTACATTGATTACACTGATAGCACCACCTTTACTTGATTATAAGACGTTCAACGGCAAACATCACAGATACAGACCATCGGATAATGCGCCAGTAGATCAGGGGCAATGAAGCTTGCAGCTGGATTATTTATAAGCCAGTATATACGATAAATTCATATCGAAAAGAGTCGACAATCAAAATATATGTTGCATCTATTGGCTAACAATGCGTTAGTTTTAGTAGTGATAGTTGTTGTTGTTGTGTTCATGATAGTAATGTTTCTTACTGGTCTTAAAAATACTTAACTCCCTACAACTGATGAGCTTACTGAATCAATTACCCCCACTCCTCAATTTAATATGAGTGTGCCTAAATTTCCGCATGAATGAATTTGTGTATCCAAAATCAGATCATGGCAGTTAAGGCTTTTATTATCACTTATAAACTATTTATTCTGACCCCTTGGTACCAAATGTTTATCTTTGTGGTGAAAATTGACAAAGACCTCTTGTGCCCTATCAATGTACAGATGAGGAAGGGCAAACGATAAATCACCTTGAATATTCAGGACCATCACAAACTGCCATTCTTCATATTTTTATTATATCAAAACTGTCGACAGATAAAGGATGCTATTGCTTGTGTTATGGCAGGGTTGTAATTTATTTTAGGTCTGTTATGTTCGTAAATCAACTTCTTATAAAGGAACGCCTTCTGGTGACTTATTCTGCTTTAACTGTACCTGAATTATAGGTATTCAGAATTTAATGGTGTTCAAGCAGGTAACGATAATATCACAATTACATCTGGCATGGTTGAATTTGCTAAATGTCAACACTAATTGCGCTATATCTCAAATTCATTTCATCTAATGTACACAATTCTTAGTTTTCACGAATACATTAAGTGAAAAATGTTTGAAGTCTAATTCTAAAAGAAATGCAATTTGTTTTGAAATGAAGAAGGAGCATGCAAACATGTTTAAGCAAAAGACATCATGGGTCACGGATAGTAATTATTATTTTTATTTTTTAAGGTTTATCATGTATTTTAGCCTTACGACTTCTACAGCAAAACTACACGATACAATGGATTCTACCTGGATTAATCGCTTTTAAGTATTTTCTTAAACTTCACCAAACATTTACCAGTTCCAAGAAGTGTGTGTGTGTGTCTGTCTGTCTGTCTGTGTGTGTGTGTGTGTGTAACTAAAGTATAGTTACCATTAGTTATCCAAATGCCTATGGTCAGGAGATGTCGAAGGACTGCTTCACAAATGGATTACTATATAGTTCTGCCTGCTTAGTCAAACGAGACCCTAACCATTATGTTATTTCCATTTAGACACATGTAATGACCCCCTTTACAATAAAGGGCGTTATGACGACGTGAATGAGAAAGGGAGAAAGGGTGTATTATTAGAAGCACATCACTGTGCCTGAAAGTCACGATACTGCATCCTTTTGCAGTGTAACCTAGTTCTCAATTAAAATTTAAGTTTAAATATTTATTAAATAACTCCAATCCTTTGCTTGACAATACTAGCATAGGTCAGAAATAATTCAACCCGTTTGATGTTTTCTTACATAAGTACTTGTAGAAGAGACTGTATTTACCGGTGAAGTCATAAAGTTCACTCTCCACCTATAGTGTACAAACGTGTAATATTATTGTAGTCATACACATTAGTCATAAATGCACACCATAAAAAATTTTTAATCAGACTTAAAAATCCACTTTTTTAGCTGAAAAAAAAAATATTCCGCAATCTACTTAAACAATAGGTAGTTTTCGCGTGCCAAACACGGATATAACTTACATTATTCCTTCTATTCAACCTAGCTATTTAAGTGTTTTATTTCCCTACGTAAATGTTTGTGGTATATCGTACGATAGGTTGGGTTGGTATGACGTCACAAGCTTAGCGACCTACTTTCCGCCATATTGCGGATGTGAAAACATTTGCTTAGTAACAGTACGGTAGCGTTAGCTATGTTCGATATTCCAAACCGTTTTGGTTTACCTTTATTTTGTTTATTATTTCTGTTTTCTGTTCGGAAGTGCAGCGTAGTCTTCTGTGTGTCTGTCGAATATTTTTTATAGATGCAATATATTTTAGGTTGAGAAGGGTGGCAGTGGGGTATACGTGTCACATTCATGTGTACACGACAATATACGCTATTTAGTGTCAAGACGCTTTGAAAGCTGTGTTTCTAAAATAGTTTGTATATTGTTCACTTTTCATTTATAAAATGGTGAATATAAATGCAATGATCATGACATCAGTTGGCCATTCTTGCAATTCACTTTCGGTTACAAAGAGATGCATAATTGCGATGCTAATTCACGATGATTACAGAAACTTACAAGTTATTGAAATTAATGATTGATCTTATAAAGTATAAGCGGATTTCTGTGTAAATAAGCCAGCGAAATGACCTGAAGTGACACGGCCTTATATTTGCAACTATCTTACAGATACATTTGATAATATTTTTAAAAAAAATATTTTGTTCAATGGTATACCTTTTCTTTAAATCTTTTTTCTTTAACCAAACTGTAACAAAATCTGAAATTTTCAGTCAGTATTACCTGTGATCGTAATATTTTTTAAAGTTCTCATTATTTTATATTTTTCCATTAATATTATTCTTTCACTGTCCTTTTAAACCTTGATTAGTAAGCACTAAAAGTTGGGTATTTTCAACCCATGTGCATTATATCTCACAGCGTTTTAATTGAAACTTATTCTACATACTAAGACACAATTGTGACATTGCCTCAAAATGTGTTCATTAATAAAACAAATTAGGAATGGGATATGTTCTGACAATTTTAACAACACTGACATAATTAAATTCACACATCTTGACTTCATGAATCTCTCTCTCTCTCTCTCTCTCTCTCTCTCTCTCTCTCTCTCTCTCTCTCTCTCTCTCTCTCTCTCTCTCTCTCTCTCTCTCTCTCTCTCTCTCTCAGCAGAAAGCTTTTTCTTTTCTCCTTTGTAAATGCTGGCAAGATCAACTCGACAGAACATTAAGTTGCTATGTCTTCTTGAAGAATAAAACCCTGTCTGCCAACATCTGATCCCCAGGGTAATTAAATGCTCTGCTGATATTGATATATCCTGATTTAAGTGATATTTCAATATCAGAAACACGTCCTCCCCAGATCTTGGATAAAACACACTACTGATTCCAAGGGATTACATGCAACAAAAAACTTCACTGTTGTGTGTGTGGTTTTTTCTTCTTTTCTTGTTTTGTTTTTTGTTGGTTTTGTTTGGGTTTTGTTTTTTTTTTTATTTTTTTTTTATAGCCACTGTAGTAATCGGCTTTAGCCTTGTAAACCTTTGGAATTTAAATGAAGATTTCAAAGCAGTTAATTATATTCGTCAAACGCAGAAAATGCTTCTTAAAAAATCGGAAAAAGTTGTAAAAATATTTTATTGGTCTCACCAGTGAATCGTCAACTTGTAAAACGACAAATTTTCCTTTTGCAAACGATGGTTTGTGCACCACAAACACTGCAAATCTTAGGCATATCTTAAAATGTTGTTTAACTGTCTCACACACGTTACTCAAGTCACTATAACAATATGGCGGTTGTTTTCACCTCGGCGGTCGTAACTAAGCACTGTCGTGGAAAAGTGCCCAGATTCCCGACCCAACCAATCGCGCTTTTGTACAGCAAATATGGTACACTGAGTTGAATATGGATGTAACCAAAAGAGTGATGATGGGAAAAAGTGTTCTTTCTTTTTTCAGAAAGATCCTTTCTACCAGATAAAAAGTGGATTCAAGCTGTGGGATCGAATAGGGCGAGGGACGGGAAAGTTGTATCAATTATGCCATATAATAGTCAATTTGACCAATACTATTTTGGCCCAACTCGAAAGACAATTCAGCCCAAATTAACAATACTTTTAACAAGTTCTTTTTGTTCAAACAGCAAGTAGTTACTACGTTAGATACGTTTTAGTAAAAAAAAAAACTAAGTTTAAACAGACTATCATGACATTCACGCAAAGAAAAAAAAAATCGTACTTCATAACGTATGAAAACAAACTGACGTATCTTGCTCGTTCTAATTATTTATAAACATTTTTATGCTAAACAAATATACGCATCTGCACAACGGCATTCTCAATTTAAATCTTCCGGTCAAATGATCAATATTGATTTATAAAACATTATTCTACAGAATACATATAAATTTTCAAAGGGTAGTGCACAAAAGATATGACAAATTTATTTAACTTTAGGTTTTAGGTTTTAACACTGCTGGATATAATACACACTCCATTACATATGAGAGAGAGAGAGAGAGAGAGAGAGAGAGAGAGAGAGAGAGAGAGAGAGAGAGAGAGAGAGAGAGAGAGAGAGAGAGAGAGAGAGGTAATGTTAAGAATTTTGTTAGTGTTTAGTTGCATCAATATGAAGCTGTTACCAGTTCAATTATACTATTTATTTTTATTTTTGAAGTTATTTTAGTCTGCTCGCGCATAAATTATAAGCTTGTCATTGACAGTCAGTATCGTCATCATATTTGTTGAACTTTTTGCCCCCCCCCCGAACGGTATAAAAATATTTACAAACATAGCACTTATTTGAAAATAAAATGAAAGAAACTAACCTTGCATTGTTATCATTTATTCCTTTTTTATCATGAGAAATTTATTAAAGAAAAAGATATATCCAAGAACTCCGCATATGTAGCAGATACGTGACTGCGTATGCATCCATACTGTAGTGTGTATCACTTATGTCAAGTAACAAAATCGCAAACGAAACGAAAATATCACCCGATTACTTGAAGGCACCTGCCATTCACGCATGATAAATTACAAGATGCAAAGGGACCAAGATTGTATGTTATACAGGTTACCTATACGACTGTATCTCGCAAATCAAAATCATTATTGTGAGTGCAAATGATAATCTTGTCGCTAGCGTGGGTTACAAAAGTATTATTAAAGAAAGTTATTGTTGTGTATACTATTTGCCCTGCAAACCTCCATTAGGATTACACCTAGCAACCAAATAGAATCACGGTTGATGAATAAACAAAGCGAGCAATAAATTCCTTGCTTAAACTTACGGACCGGATATCAATTGCACAGGTTATTTTATTACAAAGCAAACCATCCCCGGAAACTGATCTTGATATCTTTTGAGTGTGCCGATTTTATTCTTATGAAGTCGGCCGACGTAAGGAAGCCAGGTTGATTCCTTTTGATTCTTTTAAGGCTGCCGATATATATATATATATATATATATATATATATATATATATATATATATATATATATATATATATATATATATATATATATATATCTATATATATATATATATATATATATATATATATATATATATATAGATAGATATTTATATATAAATACAACCAGCTTGTATAGACTAGTTGCAAGCTGGTTGTATTTATAGTTTTAGCACATGTGAAGACAGAAATGTAGAGGTTTGCAAACACAACGTTTTTGTGTTTATTTGTTTGTCGTAACTATGTGTTGTATTTGCCTTTGGAAAAGACTCATTAAGAGTCGAAAGAGCTTAGGCTAGTTAGTTACTAGTTTCGTACTGTTCGTAGTCAGTTTATTGCATATATATATATATATATATATATATATATATATATATATATATATATATATATATATATATATATATATATATATATATATATATATATATATATATATATATATATATATATATATATAAGGCCGACCTAACGAAGGCAGCATTGCATCCTTCTTACCTGTATTAACGGGAATTTTCAAAATAAATTGAAACAATGGAAATGTTTTAAAAGTGACACAATCTAGTGCGTAGTGCACGCATATCGATAAGAGGCTATACAATTTGTTTTCAGTAGTTTTATCCATAGTTTATTGTGGGTTTTTTTCGACAACAAGAAGCATTCACTTCGTCTTGTGGGGATAAATGTACGTCATTTAAGGCTGGTGTCCTCTATAGGTGGGAAATCATAGCTAAGGGAAAGTAACAGCGTTGTATACGTCTTTTTTGAGTACATGTAATTAAATAATTATTTCTTCTTTACCTTTGATAATTGTTTTGTTTTCTTGAGCGAGTATAACTACTTTTAATCATGTAATGCAAATTTGATGTAAAACAAAAATGTTGGAGCATGGCCGGAGACCTTTAAGTAAATATGTTCACACTAAATTCACTACAAACTTTAGTCAATTTCTCTTTTGTTCAGTGGCAGGAAAGGTAAGTTCGGAAAACAGCAACACGTTTGTCAAAGGCATATCAAAGTTACCTCATTTTGTGGGGACCCGAGTGGCCGAGTGGTCTAAAGAGCTGTTCGTTACGGATCTGCCATCTCACCTCTGTCTGCGTGTATTCGAGTCTAGGATTCGGCGAATGTGGATATGTGAGAAAGTTTGCCAGTAGCTTCTCGTGGGTCGGTGGTTCTTTCCGGTGATTTCCCGGTTTCTTTCTCCACCATTAATACTGACCGCCATGAATAGCCTATCGTGTGCTGAAAAATGACGTTAAGCCCAACAACAAACAAGAAACCTCATTTTGTTCTCTGCATAATGCTATAGAATATATATATATATATATATATATATATATATATATATATCTATATAGATATATAGATATATATAGAGATATATATATATATATATATATCTCTATATATATCTATATATCTATATATCTATATATATATATATATATATATATATATATATATATATATATATATATATATATATATATTAAAAATATCTGCATTTTTACTTTCCCCTCTCCTTGGACGCAGCAGATAGTCATAGTCTGTTTGATACTAAGGTGTACTTCACTCGTTGTTCTCGATAGAAATACACTTTACAAGCATATCTTCAAAGGAAGAAAGCTTATTAAGATAGAATTTGAATGTGAGCTGAGGTAAATGCATGATTAAATAAATCCAGTTGTGGTGTTTGAATGATGTGTTAATGAAAGACTTAGCAGAGAATATTCTAAGCACGACAGGTCAAAAAGTTGTATAAACAAAATGGAGAGTAGATGGATAAAGAAAGGAAGTGGTCTATGTTTAAGTTCATTATGGTTTATGTTTAGGTTCATTATTTTCATTCTATTATTGGCCCCTCTTCAAAACATTGCTACAATTAAGGGTACTGAAGCAATACAAATTGTATACTATCATGTGAATCATTTTATTTTTCAATTAATACATTTTTTATGCTGAAAGGGTACTTCATGTATATGAATGTCCTTTTATTTTGTATAGTTACCTCGTTGAAAATTCCACGCTGCTTGTATTTTACAGAAGGTTTTGACGTATGAACAATTACAGCACTCTTTGTCCGATACATTGATAGAAGCAGTAAGCAGCGTGAGATGAAAATGAAACGATCATGTTCTTTTCTCCGATAATGTGAAAATTGCAGGTGATCCGAAATATTCAGTTAATTTAGTTAGGTTTGTATTTAGATCCATAAAAGAGTAATTTTCATAGCCAAACACTGATTTTAGACGGTGATGAAATTTGACAACATATACCTTGTGAGATTTAACGTTTAGTCACCTTGTCGAGAATTTTTTTTTTTTATCTCCAACCCTTCGGTCGCAAGGGAAGTAGTTCCAAGTCTATAGCATGTTAAATGGTATAAGGGATAATTAAATCTCCAAATGAAGTAACCAATCAATACAATATTGGTTACAATCAGAACAAAGAAGATGGACAAATATTTCTTCTTGAGCATAATTTTCAGAATCAAGTATAGCATATGGGAACATTCAGAATCAATCGTTCTACCTCATGTGCTTTTTCAATAATGAACGATTGATAACATTTAGCGATATTAAAGGGCACTAATTAGACGCAGACACTGATCATTACGTGGCACAGGGTCTCTTGTGCACATTGGAATATTTGCGTTTCTGTGCACAATGCAATATTTTAGTTCACAATAGGCTATATATAAATGATTTTTATAATGAAAAGGGGATATCAAATCTTATAACCTAGTCAACGTACTCAATAGAAATATGAACAAATTGTATTTTTCTTTACTGTAATCAGCTTGAGTTGAATCTGACAGTTCATGGCTTTCTTCAATTTTTCCTATATGTCTCTGATAACTTCACTGCATTGACGTGTTCTTCGAAACATCAATCGGGCAGAAATAGGAATTAACAATTTGATAAGACTGGTAATAAATTCTTATCTCTGTTTACGTTCTTATATTAGGAAAAATAGTCTACACTCTTTATGATCGTTAGAAATTAAAAACATAAGAAGCAGATGCTGTTTATAAGAGATCATGGTCAGAATAAAAAATTGAAAACATTACATTAGTTGGGTAGAAAAACCCCCTGCAGTTTGACATTTTTTTTATGGAGAATTATGAACCATTCATGTCGGTTCTATATCACTTATTAGCGATTCAGCCAAACCTACCCCAAATCAAATAGTAAGAGACACACGAACTTCTCAATGTCTTTTATTAATTGGTGTTTTAACTTTACGAGAAGCCTTGTTCAGGTGAAAGTGTTCTTATTCAAGGCGTAGATGCGGCTTTGTTACTGTTCCTTTACATATTGTGTAAATTAGTCCTCAAACTTAGTCTCAGGACCCATAAGTGTTGGAGCTGTGACTTCTTTGCCAATTGAGAGTATTAATTTAATGCTTGGTAATAACTTAACTGGAGACAAGGCTGTGGCTATTCCATTTGTTAAAGACAAGCTTCGATCGGATCAAAAAGTTGATCCTGTTGAAATTAAAATCACTGATGTACACCCATCTTGTGCATCTAGAGCTATGGCAAAAGGGGGTCTTGATAATGATGTTGATCAGGATATTATTCCATTAGCTGCAACATTTATTGAAGTCACCTTTAATCCAGTTATTGATCAATCAAAAGGTATCGGCCACATTGACTTTGTTTGTACTGCCCATTCTCTTTATTCTAATAAGGGTGACACAGGACAATCACTCGTTGTCGAACAGGGACAAGATCCAGAGGGGTTTTTTTTGTTTCAGAGCCATTAGCAAAACTGAAGCTACAGAAGTATTAGTTTGATATTTTATGAAGGCTGAACTCCTTACCTGAAAATGGAGATCACACGAGGCAGCAGCTGGTGACGAATGGTTAGTGAGCTATCAGATTGTTGTTCCTATGTTTTATGGACAAGATATTGTTAACCTAACATGTAAACATGCTTGGTTATAATTTAGGTGTCAATAAGACAGATCACGAGATCTTAAATCATTTTTAGTTTTTGAAAATTACTAGTGATGTTTGTAAATAATGTAGTTATTTTCACTCTGTAAAATGATAGGAAAACCCAATAAGTAGATAACTTAGGGTCATCTGCAACATATTCCTGCATTTAACGAACCATTTAGCAAAATAATGGTAGATTATGTCGGTTCCTTATCTAAGACCAAGTCAGGCAACCAGTACTTGTTGACTATATGTACGTTGACAAGATTTCCAGAAGCACTCCTATAGCGAACATTAAGACTAAAACCATAAAAAAAGCTTGACAAAGTTTGGGGGTTTTCTTTTTACACGTGTTAGTCTTTACAACTCCATCCAGTCTAACAGAGCTTCAAATTTTATGCGTGGGTTTTTTTAAGCTATGTATGAATTAATTATTCAACAATTCAAATCCTCTGCATCTCAGCCTAAACGTCATGAGGCGTTGGGAAGCCTTCATCAGACTGAAAGAACGTTATTTATTTAATCATATTACTTTGTTACCGGATAAGACTGGGATGAGATGGTACACATTTTTGTTGCTGTTATGGAATCAGTTTTTTTTGGAACTAGTGATGGTACATAATGTAAGTAGACCATTGAAGTTATTAAAAGAAAAACTTCATTCAACCGAAGATTTAGAAATTAATATCTTGATTATGTCTTTGTTTTCAAAGGTCTGTGACGTAGCAATACTAATCTTCAATACATTCAATCAAAATTAATGTTAAGCTATGACACAAATAGAAAAAAGTTTTGAGCCTGGTAATAGATTTCTGGATGTCTTGCTAATATGTCAAAATCTTCTTCAAGTTTAGTATTATGAGCCCTATACCGTTGAAAAGTTAGAGAAAGTCACTTAAATTATACTTTTAACACTTCAGGATGGCGGACGCGAAAACAACCCTGACATAAAAATATGTTAAAGGAGTATGACGATAGTGATAGTTCTGTTAATCATTCAGTAAGTTTAGTTGTACCTGTCCATACAATGGAGATTTAAGCGATGGCGTGCAATCGGATTGTAGTGACTATGTTTCAACTAGTCTTAGTAATTTGGAAATATTAGAGAATCTAGATCAGAAACTGTCACATCTAGAGCCACATGAGAAGTGTGAGTTTAAACAGCTGTTATGTGAACATGAGCACTTGTTTCAAGATGTTCGAACCCCAACCAATACAATTTACCACTACTATTGTGTCCACACCTGAAAAACAGCATCCTTACAGGATGCATCCTCTCAAGTACAAATGTTTGAAAAAGGAAACTCGGTATTTGCTGGACACTTTATATATCTCTCTTGATGTTGCAAGACTGTTGGTAACGTTGACCACGTGCCCTGCATTATAACGGCCTCACCAACGTGAGTACTGGAGTATATCGACAGCAACAGTCGTCCATTCTAGTGGCTTGACTGTATTAATTGATGTAGATGCGTGTTATATAAAACCTAATGGGAAAACTATCGTCATTAATGTTGGCAATAACTTATTTTGAACATCGTTTTAACGGACAATGTGTGTTTCACCTGTACTAGTCGCATATATGACGGTATTAGTTTGATTATTTTAAAACTGAAAAATAAAGTAGAATAACATTTTCATATTTTGTATAATAACCGCACAAGGAAAATTATGGCAGTTTTAAAAGTTGAGTTGCGTTTTTACAAGTTTTATTTTAGCTAAGGGACACGATACTATTTTACAATGGAATGTCATGTCATTTGTTAAACATTATTATAAATACGAAATCAGATGTTAAGTTCTTCTTTTCAGCTTTGCATATCGCCTCAAAGAAATATTCGCATTGTTATTTAGTTATGTGTCTCCCCCCATTCAGTTCCATTACTAAAGTGCTCAAGTGTGTGCATATATATATATATATATATATATATATATATATATATATATATATATATATATATATATATATATATATATATATATGTGTGTGTGTGTGCATGTATATATATATATATATATATATATATATATATAAATATATATATATAAATATATATATATATATATATATAAAGAATTATAAATATATACCAGACAGAACAGACTGTGCTATCCCTGGATTCTGTAGTAGAATCTTGATAATAGTGGGCAGAAATAATAGTTTAATACAAACAATACTATCATACAGGTTAGAGAAATTAAATTCGTACTCTACCGAGTTTCGAACCCAGGTCGTCATACGAGTGTGTCTGCTACGCACGAGCTTATATAACACCGATTCAGTGCCATCATTTATTGGTGATGCGTGCTTAGTCGTGACGGTATATGGGTTGGTGCGTGCAGGCAAGGCGATGGGTGCCATTTACTCGCGGACCTGGGTTCGAAACTCGGTAGAGTACGAATTTAATTTCTCTAACCTGTATGATAGTATTGTTTGTATTAAACCATATATATATATATATATATATATATATATATATATATATATATATATATATATATATATATATATATATATATATATATATAATGCAAAAGACAAGCCCGGAAGTCCTGCCGACCGCAATGCAAACATATGCATCGAAATCGGATCACTGCGAAAGTAAGCACATAACCCAAGTGAATACTCCTAAGTTAGTTAACGAATATATCACATAATGTTATCGACCTGCAAATGGCAAAAAATTATATACCAAGTCATATAACAAATGTTGCTTTACCGTGAGAGACAGTGAGATTTCATGCAGCTTCATTCCGAGAGTCTTCTCTACATGTGTTTTATCCTTCTCTACATGTGTTTTATCCTTCATCGAGAATTATTGTTCGTCAAAATGAATGAAGAATGAGTAAATAAATTTAAGCAAATATACATGCGTTTAAGATAATTTACTTTCTTCTTATCGAATGCTGTTGCATGTAGAAACAAAGCACGTCCATTATGTAAAACTTCATTTCAACAGGTATCACAGGCGTGACAGTTATTAGGCTCTGCATTGCAAAACAGTTCTTTATATTTGGGTATAAACTAGTTAAAGCATAACGCTGTATGAGCTTCAACCCCCAATTGCTCGCAAATATTATACTAAATGCTTTATACAAGCCGTTGATTTGTATATAAATTGTCACGTCTATTATCGTCTGCTATACATTATATTTCTGCTTGATAGTGACATTCATTTACCTAATCAAAACCTTTTCAATGTTTGATATTGAATGCCATCATATGACGAAGGTAATTTTAAGCACATGCATTATGGGAAAGGTGTCTGTTCTAACACGTGTTTCAACGGTATTTTTCTTCTTGCAAGCATTGCTACAGTGTAACACGCTAGTACGTTTTCATTTGCCATGTATTATGGAAAATATTTATCTTTTAATACGGAAATTGTTAAAAATAAACTACACTTATTGTCTCTTCCATTTAACATATTGTTTAACAAACTGTCTACAGTGTTCAACAAGCTTTGAGTACTGTCTCTTCCATTTAAAACAGTGTTGGACATTAATTACATTTACTGTCTCTTCCAAGTAACACTGTGTTGGACATAAACTACACTCAATTTCTCTTCCACGTAACACTAATAATGCAAAAAGAAAAAATAGATTGTTTGAAAACTTCTTTTGTGTATGCCAAACTTAGTAAAATATTCTTATCTCAAATTTATTTCTTTAATCAGTGTCTACTCCATGAATAAATTATTGAGGTCTAATTCTTTTGATCAAGAATTACAATTATTATAACCATACCTATGCAGCAAGTTCAATCTTTACTGTGAATTGTTAGCATCAAAACGAGCAGAATTTGTTTGGCCTAGTGGTGGGGCTGATGGGGGGGGGGGCGAGTTGTCAAAGCCGATCTTCTTTACAGATCAATCACTAATCATCTCTGTAAGCGTGGGTTAGAGTCTCGACTTGGCAGAGTAGGCATATGGAGAGTCTGCCAGTAGCTTCCAGAATATCCGGGGTTCTGTCTGGAATCTTCATGCACGAACATATATGCTGGCCGTCATGTGTAGCCTATCTTATGCTGAAAAAATGGCGCAAAACCCAACAAAATCAATTCATTAGAACCAAACAAAAGAATCTCCACTTTAGATATTAAAATTTTTCAAATTGAATTCCTTTTTGAAATCAATATCTATTAAGAGAGCTTAAATATTTGAAAGCTTAACTTAGCATATTAGCAACATATTGTACACCAAAAATGACAAAACATCGTATGCCGTGGAGACAGCTATGATAAATCACTTTAGAATTTGTTTTCTCGATTAAGGTCATACTCAGTATACCAGATCATTTAGTTGGATATAATGTGATGTGATTATGATTATGATTTTTAACGTAGTTTTAACAATTTTTCAGTCATATCGCTACGATGTCTGCAGTGTTGCAGTTTATAGTGATGTCTAGCATCGGGGCATCATGGCGCAGACATGTATCATGATGTCCCACCCAGTCACATTATCCTGACACCAGGCCGACCAGTCCTAACACTAACCTCTTAATGCTGAGCGTCAAGCGAGGCAGCTATTAGTATCATTTTTGTAAGTCTTTGGTATGACTCGACCGGGGATAGAACACACGACCTCCCGGTAGGATATGATGTAAAAGTGACTGTGTGGGAAGTTAAAAGGTACAGCTTTCGTCGATGGTTCGACATTGTCTGAGGATGAAAGGTACAGCTTTCGTCGAAGTTTCGAAAGTGTTTGAGGATAACAGATGCAACTCTTGTCGAAGATTCGAGCTTCTGAGGTAACTTATATTTTGTATCCTAAGTTTTTGTAATATTTACATTACATGATACTGCAGGCTTTGGTTTACACTCTGGTGTTGACAATTTAAGAAATTGCGGTATACAAGATGTGTCAATGTGTCGGTTAAAATTCAAAATAAATATTTCTAGAATTGTACCCATGAGACACTAAAGGTTCTATTTCTTTAGGCGATATTTGTTTTTTCTTTCTCCAAAACATCATAACCTTAGTGCCTCATTGTAATTCGGTATATGTCTATCCTAATGAAATTTAGAACACTAGTAAAGTAGTAATATTATATGACCTTTAATATGGAAAATGCCCAGCTTTTTCCTTTTTGTAACCCGTTGCAACACCCGTCCATGAGAACAAACGCAACGGTTCTTGTTGTTGTTCGGACGATTAAATGCGATTTATGTAAAGGCTTAGGGACACACACACACACACACACACACACACACACACACACACACACACACACACACACACACACACGCATACACATGCACGCACTCACGTGCGCGCCTTAGTCACTTGGACGCTATCCTCGACATCAGAACTGATTTGTGCCTCTCAGCCTTCTAATCCACTCAACCATAATTGTTAAAATCGCACTTTTGTGGGATTAGGTCTTTCATTTTTAATTTCATCATTTGTTTTCATTTCTACTGTAACCAGGCTGGTCGTTAGGATGCAACTGATCACTTTGCGGTAATCTCTCTCCATTTTGTTTTGTTTCCCACTGCTCTTTGTGACTTTGATAAGTCCATGCCTGTCCAGTCTTAAATGTTATCTTTTCATCTCTTCTTCCAGCTGCCTTGATTTCTATTTTCTTTCACTATATCCTTCAGATTATTTTTGACGACCAGATGAACGCGAGACGTGAAAATGCCATCTTAGTTTGCATTACCATAATAGGCGATATTCTCACCAACGAAAAGATGTGCATTTTTATTATTACTGGAAATACCATCCGCATAAGGAGAGTATCGACAGCATGACATTTTGTTGGATAATCTATTTTTAATATGTATGAATGCATGTATGATTATGGTGTAATAGCAGGTCGGCACACTTCAGACTATATATTGCTAATTAAAAGTTGCATTCTAAAATGTAAATGGAAAATGTTTACAAAGAAAACCTGTTCCAAATGTAAAGAATACAAGACTTAAAGGTAAACGACAAAGAATTTAATTAAGGTTGTAGAAATACAAAAGTCGTGTACTATTTTATTAAATGTGAAAGATTGATAGAAAAATAAATATATTTTCTACAATACAAATGTAAAAGGTAAATCTATTTAAAACGCAAATATTTTAGTTCCTAGCAAGATTGTGCTCAAAAAATATACGAAATACTAAAGCAATTAGGCAATAATCCACAATTAAATAAGTATCTGCACACTAGCTTCCAACAATATGCTTATATATATATATATATATATATATATATATATATATATATATATATATATATATATATATATATATATATATATAAGAATGAAAAAAAAGCTTTGTAAATTTTAAGAAATAATTTTCTTCCTAGTAAACAAGGTAAAAAATAACAAAGAAACAAAGAAAACATACGGTTTTACTGATCGATTCCAAAATTTAACCCAAGAATTAAAAACAGAGGTTATATTATTAAACTATCTTAAATGAATCTGGGTTCGAATCCCGATAAAAGTCAAAATGCAGGTCGATGACATTTGTTGCAGCCTTCAAGTGTTGTTGAATCACAGAAAAGATATTCTAGTTTTGAATTCCGAATATTTTTCAGTGAATGTCTTTTTCCAAATATTTTTCAAGAGTATTAATATTTAAAGGGAAAATAATCACTTGAAATTTAAAAAAATAAAAATTAAGCTCAAACTGTTTACAAAAAACAAAACAATTATACACAAATTTAAGATGCAAAGCAGATTCTCAGATGATTGTCATATAGTCATCCCTCCAGAACAATATATGAGGTTTCTACATGCCAAACATCATGTACTCCCAGTATGGCCTTGAATGAAATCAATAGTTCTTACTCTGGGAATGAAAACAAAAGATGTTTAATAGAAGCTCTACTGGGTCTGAATCAAGGATAGCAACTAGATATGGTGTTTCTATATTATAACAGTCAGGTCAAACAGGACTGAATTGAATTTCTGAAAAAATGTCAATCCAGACATTATAAAAGTATAATAGCATGTAGTGTGGAGTATAAAATAAAAAATTATAAACAAATAATTAAATCATATATATATATATATATATATATATATATATATATATATATATATATATATATATATATATATGATTTAATTATTTGTTTATAATTTTTTATAAAGGAACAAGAAAAGTTTGTATAATAAAGTTTCTGTTTACCATAGATTAATTATATACGAGGTGTAAAGTAAAAACTTAAGAACTCTTACAAATTTTAAAAATTGTACATGAAATAATATTTCCATACACGGGGAGGTTCATCTGCTATTAGATTGCCTTCCGCTGATGTGTCTGATGTCAATATTGTATTTCTGTAACAACAAACTGAGCCTAATTATTCTTTGAATTTTAATTTTGTCGATGAAAGTACCGGTGATGTTATCACTAAACACAATAATTGGGGAAAGAGCTAAACTAATAGAAACTTCAAAATCTTGAAATGCCAATATAACAATCAAACATTCTTTGTCGATTGCTAAATAGAGTCTATAGTACTTATTAATTTGTTTAAAAACACAGCACACAGATTAATCAACACCTTTTCTATCTTCTAAAATCAATTCTGCTCCAAACCCAACATCACTTTCATCAACAGAAAGTTTATCAGTTACCTGACTTGGTCTTAGGTAAAGGACCGACACAGTCTAACAATATTTTGCTGATGTTGTTCGTCCGTCGAGTGAACAAAGACCACTCTAGTCATCCGTGATTTGGAGGGGCTGGTTCTTTTCTGTGTTGCAGATAAGGCCAATCCTTGCACGGAACGTTCGGTTGCAGAATGGACACTGGATAAGTGGGACATCTCCAGGAAAGCCGCTGGCACGTACTTTTCTGACTTGCCTCTTTATCTCTGCAGCTGATATTCTGTTCGATTCACACAGCTTGGAGCCTTTTTGAAGATAGGAACGCCAAGTGACTCGATCGCTAGCTATTTGCTCCCATGAGTCAGGGTCTATGCTAAACGCTTTCAAAGCAGCTTTCAAATTGTATTTGAAGCGTTTCTTCTGACCTCAGTGGGATCTCTGTCCTTACTGTAGCTCGTCATAGAAGAGTCTCTTAGGCAGCCGGTGGTCTGGCATGCGAACATGTCCCGCCCAACGTAGCTGGGTCTGCATCAGGATGGTGTGAATGATGGAGAGGCCAGCTTTGGTTAGTACCTCGGTGTCTGGGACTTTGTCCTGCCATTTGATATTGATTATTTGCCTGAGTCTTGTGGTGTGAAAGTGGTTCAGCATCCTGGCATGGCGTTGATACACCGTCCACGTTTTCGTATGCGTAATGTGGGGAGAACAACTGCCATGTAGACCTTTAGTTTGGTCATGATGCTGATGCCTCTTTTATTCCATACATTCTCATACAATCTGCCAAACGTTGCGCTAGCTCTGGCAATGCGGAGGTTCACCTCGTCGTCAATGGTGACACTCTGAAACTATGATGCCAAGGTAGGTGAAGTGGTTCACTACGTTGAGTTTTTGGCTGTTGACTGTGATGTTTGGCTCAGTATAGGGCTTTCCCGTGGCTGGCTGATGCAGTACTTTAGTCTTCGTAGCATTGATGGTGAGACCAAAGCTTGTGCAGGAACTGGAGAACTTGTCAACGCTGCATTGTATGTCTGCTTCTGAGCCAATATTAAGGGTTCAATCATCAGCAAATATTCTCCTAAATGGTTCATCAAATGCAGGAATAGGTTGCAGAAAAGCCTGAAGTATCTTCTGATTAGGTTCTCCTACCATTTTACAAGTATGACAAGATCCGTAGTATCTATAAAGTTCACTTTGATTTTTGGACAATGAAAGTGAGTCAAGATCTTGTGATAAGTCAATGTAATTTCTAAATGACCAGCCAAGGGAGCTGCATGCACCAGACTAATGATTTCCTTCCTGAATGATTCTGGAACTACAGTCTGATAATTCACTGACCACTAGTCACCAACATTTACATTGGGACGTCTGCTTTATCTCATAAGAACTCCATTAGTAATGAAAGATCAGACAGGAACTTCAGTGGCTACAGTCTCATTAATGGCCCTTTGAAACAAAAAAGAGATTTCAGGATCATTTTCCTGTTAGACGACAATTGATTGTCGTTGGTCACCCTGATTAGAATAAAGAGAATGAGTATTTAAAAGAGGATCCCTGTGATCTATACCGTTTGATTGATCCAAGCAAGAGTTAAAGTGACCTCAGCAAAGCCTGACCAATACAAGTCTCAGCTAAAGGAATACTTTCAACATCATTTTCAAGCATTTTCGTTGCCATATATCTAATAACTACACAAATTGGGTAGAAAACATGTAATTTGTTTTCTGATCCAAGGGCTTGTCTGTTACAGGTGGGTTAATTACAACCTTATCTCAAACCAGGTCATTGCCTGGTAATAAATCAATGCCCTGAACTGATACATTAAACAATATTCCGACTGTCACGAGTCCTGAGACTACAACTGATGACAAATTTACAGAATAGAGAGGGAACATTAACAAAGCCACACTCTACTCCCTGAATGAGAATACTCTCATTAGAAGAAGACTTCTCAGAAAAGGCAGAGTACTTGATAGTAAGGCTGTAAGAAGCTTCTGTGTCTCTTAACGTTTTAATAGGGATAGGATTATCCAAATCACAAAAAGTGATATAAAACCTTTCGACATGAATCGTTCATAATTCTCCGTTATAAAATCAGACTGTGGTTAATGAGACCCAACAAATATATTGCTTTCAATTCATGACCGTGACCATGACCTCTTAGAGATAAGAGCATTTGGAATAAGTCTTGATTCTGATGCTTAGTTTTCAATTTAAAAAAAAAAATCATAAATGATGTGTCCTTTCCTTTTGCAATAGGTACACGTAAGAAGAGAAAAAGAGTTTTGATCAAGCTTACTAGTAGCTTGATTTCTAAAAGTTGTGCCAGATTGAAATTTAGAAGGCCCGTATTAGGCTGAAATACTTCTTTTTCAGACGACTGCTGAGGAGAGATTTGCCTACAAAGGAACTTTATGATCTAATGAATACTTATCAGCGACACGAGCGTCATTTTGCAAGTTTTTGACTTTATGCTCGTCGAAGTAAGTTTTAATGTGACTATGGACAGAGTTCTTAAACTTTTCAAGTAATAAAAGTTGTGTAAGACTTTTATAACCTTTATGAACTTTCTAGGCTAGCTCCATCTATCACAAAATGCTCTTTTTCTCTTGCAAATTCGACACGAGTTTGTTCGACTTCGTTTTTATAGTTCCTGAATTTTAGACAATAAGCTTCAGGGACTAACTCATAACCCTTTAAGACGCATTCCTTAACCAGATCTTATTAAACACTTTGCTGTAGTGACAGTGAATAATAAATATTACTATCTTTACCAGTAAGTAAACATTGTAATAATAATAGTCTACAATGCTCACTTGGTCATTTCAAATTTTCAGTAATTTTATTCAAAGCCAGGAAATATTTATCTACTTTTTCTCTGAAGGTAAGCACTAATCTTAGCAACTTTAAAACTTGAATTTATATGTAAAGTAGGAATAAATTTTTCACATGCCAGTTCTATTTCTTTTATTCTCTTTGCAATTTCATTTTCATCTCTCTCTCTCTCTCTCTCTCTCTCTCTCTCTCTCTCTCTCTCTCTCTCTCTCTCTCTCTCTCTCTCTCTCTCTCTCTCTCTCCGCTTGTAACCACACTTGTTCTTTCGGTAACTGCATTTGTCTCTTCTCGTTCTCCAATATCATCTGTTATTCTTCTTTCTGTAAATGCATTTGTTTCTGTGCTTCGTCTTTCTGAAACTCAAGATTTCTTAACTCTAATTCCATATTGTAATTTAATTTTAATTTCTTTACTTTGAAGTTAGACTCTCATACAGGTTTATTGATCAGTATGGCCTTAAATGAAATCAATGGTTCTTACTCTGGGTATAAATAATACAAAAAGTTGTTTAGCAGAACCCTTACTGGTTCTGAATCAAGGTCAGAAATTAGATCCAGTGTTTCTATATTATAACAGTCAGGTCAAAAAGAACTGAACTGAATTTTCTCGAAAACAAATGTCAATACATGAGACAAAATTACTTTATACAGGCATGTAGTTGAATAAAGTAAAGTTAAAACTAACAAATAATTAAATAGCATATTCAAAACAATATTTATTAGAATACAACAAAATTCTCTTCAAAATCCTAAATAATTTTCTATTGTGCGTTCAGTCATGGTCAGAACATTCTGTGAATAAATGAAATAAATGCATATTAACAGACAGATAGTTGATCATAATAATAATTATTAGATTACACTTAAAAATTACTAATATAATGTTAATTTAAAATTAACAATAATCAATAATTAACAGTTGTGTAATTACACAGCTGGTATATATATATATATATATATATATATATATATATATATATATATATATATATATATATATATATATATATATATATATATAGTGAACGTCCATAATATATATATAGCATACAAACTGATCCTACCGTAGAAGACCGGTGCCTTATTTCATGAACACATTTATATTTATATTTCAAAAACTTCTTTTGCTTAAGTGGCAGATTGCGATCTTGCTTATTGGAGTGAGTTCAACATATAAATTTTATAACAACTTGCCCGTCAGATTTTAAGACTGCTGATCAAATTTACTGTATGGTTCATGAATGATATAATAACTTGTCTAAGTTTATAAGGTGAGATCAGTTATTAACGTCTTATCTTAAATCGCTGTAAAAATGCCAAGTGTGTGTATTTATGTGCTTGCGTGCGCGTGCATGTGTGTGTAATTCAGATTTTTAATTTACCTTTAACAATTATAACCATATCGTTATGTTGGCTACATTATGGCAGTTTATAGTGATGCGTAGCACTGAGGCTTAACGTCGAAATAACGTAGCATCATGCCCAACTCAGTCACATTATCCAGACACCAGCCCAACCAGTCCTAACAAAAACATCAAAATGATGAGTGCCAAGCTAGGTTGTTGTTGTTGTTGTTATTATTATAGGGTTTAACGCCATTTTTAAGCACAAGATAGGTTACACATGACGGCCAGGATTAATGGCGGAGAAAGAACCCTGGAATTGTCACTTGCAAGACCTCTGAAACAGCAGTGGCAGTAGAGACAATTTTTGGCATCATAAGCACGAAGACAAAAAAAGATGTGCGTTTGTAAAACAAATATATATATATATATATATATATATATATATATATATATATATATATATATATATATATATATATATAGACATATAGACATATACATACATACATACATACATACATACATACATACATACATACATACATATGAAGCTGATAAGTTAAACTAACCTTATTTTTTGGATCCTTATGGTCCCATTTTAAATGATATAGAAATAATACACTAGACAAAATAGCCAATGAACGTTAAAAGAAGAGATTAAAATACACAATTACAAAAGATGTTTGCATTATTATACTTATTTACATAAGAGAAAGGAAACGTTGAAATAGAAGTTCTATCCCTCCCTCCCGCTCTTACTTATATATATATATATATATATATATATATATATATATATATATATATATATATATATATATATATATATATATATATATATATATAAATGCCCACAGATATAAGCACAAACCAATCTACTCTATCTAGTCAGCCAGGGACAAACCCTTTTGTCCATCAAAAGATACACGTAAAGATATATACGTCAATACGAACGTAAGGTATATATATATATATATATATATATATATATATATATATATATATATATATATATATATATATATATATATATATACGTGCATGTTTGTTTTTCTAATCTTAATCAATAAAGGAGATTTGTGTCGATAAAATAATTGCCCGACAGGGCAACGTCTTCTCATAAAAGGATTATGTTAACATGTTATAATCGCGGAACGCTACTGAATCAAGTCAGTGACGAATCCACCCTAATCATGGATGGTGAGAGTCCAAGGTTGATGTATGCCACAAGTAACTTGGAATCCTATTTTTAAGCAAGTCCAACAAAGTTGAAGCTTTGGCTCCAGATCCACCATTTCTGAATCAACACCTGCTGAATCAGGAATTGCAACCATTTCCTTGTTACGAAGTCAAGTCTTGAGACATTCGGCCTGCGGCATTTTAATTATTTTTTTGCATACTATACTCTCCAAGCAGATTCGATAGTCTGTAATTGTATGGCTTATAAAAGTTGTCGAGCAATATTTTAGTCTTTGTAGAAATATTTCCCTTGAAAGTTTGCACATTTTGCCTCTCACATTCCACCATTTGCTTGAAAATATCGTCGGGAGGTGAACCTGAAAGAAAAAAGTTGAGAAATACTATCTGGAAACTTGTCAAATCACTACAAAGTTGTCATATTGTGTGAGAAAACTTGCAAACAATTCCTGCTCATGTTTATATGTCTTCTGATAAAAATCGTAATTTAAAGTATTTTTGGCAATGTCAATGCGTGTTATTTAAAATTACAACTTTAGACCGATTCTGAAACAAAGAAAATACATGTCCGTGAATTAGCTATTGCGTTAACTTCAAATTCGCGTTTACTTCCGTTGAGAATATTGCCTCGGGGTGAAAAACGTGTTTGGAATTAGCAGTGATGTCACCGGTCGGCTTCGGCTTGAAGGTCGAAAACCTGACATCGTATCATCCCAGTGATACAAACGCAGACCGTTTTCGGGGAGAACAGCCGTCTCCAATCAGATCTAAGGTAATCGAATTTTGGGCGGGCTTTTTACGCAGCAGACATCATTTTGTTTAATCCATTGTGAAAGAATCAGTTTACGTTTGAATATTAAAAGGAGCAGGTCATAAGAAAATTGAAGAGACTAGACTGCGATCCGAGTGCCAAAGGTTTGCGCTTGTTGAAAAAAAGGTTCAAAAACTCCTGTTTGACAAGTTAAGCCTTTCCGAATTTAAACTCAAATGGCCCGAACAAATCAGACGAGATCCACTAGAAAGCAGACTTAATTTCTACACGAGTAAAAAAAATCTCTGGAAATTGTACGTAAAGGTACAAAACCATACAATACGAAAATACAAACTACGAAGACTTTAGTACGGAAATATTACAAAATTTCTCTTAAGCTGACACAAACTCAGTGCACGAGATGCACGAACAAACAAAGATGTCGAGAAACAGAATTAACCGAACTGGAAAAAATATTTTGACACAGAAAGAATTGACACTACATAAGGTTCATAGTTGAAATGATCATATAAAAAGGGAACGCAAGAAATAGAAACAATAAGAAAACAAGTAGATAAAAAAACCAACAACAAACAGGGTAATGGTAGCCTTAAGAATAAGGAACATGGATTTTACAGAAGTAGCAGATCGCCTGAACATGAATGGAAGCCAGGGTTTTATACTGAAACCGAAATGAACCGAACCAATTTTTCCATAAGGAGAAATGAAAATTACAGAAGGAACAATTATCATTAAAAATACGGAACCATTTCTCAGGAAAATAAAAATGAGGACAGGCAAACCACACAGAGTGGATACACCAATGGAAATTCCACTGGAAGCTACGGTAGAAAAATTCCAAAAAAATTCCAAACTAAAGTATTCAGAGCGAAATTACCATCCCTAGATACACTATAAAGAACGGTACCAGAATACTGGAAATAGAGAAGAACTATATACCATCAAAAATATTCTTTTCACCTGGTTTATTAGCAAAAACGTGGTAATAAGAATGTATCTTTCACAGGAAATGCCATAAATGTGGGAAAGTAGGTCATAGGCTCAATAAATCCCAAATACAATAGGAACCTACAAAGCAACATCAGCAAGTACAACAGACACAACACATTAGTTAAATAACGATATTCCACAAGAACACAAAACAGATTCAAGCAGGAGAGAAAGAAAAAGAAAACAAGAAACAAGAACATCGACAGCAAATGACAAAAAAATGATAAACAACAACCGTTTGTAAAATAAAAGTGACACAATAACATATACAGCAAATGAACCAACAACTGATCCAACAAAAGACAAAGAGAAAAAAAAAACAACAACAACCAATTAATAAACAAAAATAACAAGAATCGAACGAGGAACAAACAGAATAAAAAATAAAATAAAACCAACAACAAAAGCAAATATTTTCAACAACTAAGGAAATAAGAGAACAACGACATCAACAAAATCAAAAGTAATAATACAAGAAGAAGAACAGAAACAAAGATAGAATGGAATTATCACATGAACATAGGAAGGAACAGAGAATGGAAAAGAAAGTGAGAAAATTAAGGAGTAAGGAATTTGAAACTTGCAAAGGACTTGTCAACATCAATATCGGAAGAAGATGAAAAACCAAGGAATAATTAATATCAGCTATCATGCGATGAGAAATTAGAAGAAACACGGTATGACGTCAGTGAGAAGAATGGGGAGATGATCCAACGATATTCATTCGACAATGACGAATATCAACAAGATAAACAGCTATGGAAATAAGGGCACAACAAAAACACTAAATAAAGCAAATAAGGAAGAAAGGCAGCGTTATTATCTATAACAACTTGGAAAAAACAAACAAATAAAGAAACAAAGAAATAAAAAATACACACAGCTAAAACACAACCATTAAAAGTCCCAAAATATAAGCTAATGAAAGATACAAATTAAAACAAAACGTAAAGAATATAGCAAACACTTTTAACAAATATTAAGCCTTCAGGTAAAATAACAGTTAGGAGTGCTCGAGGGCCTACGTTCATTAGTATTGAAAAATCAGACGAGGGACACCCTCCCCTCAAAAAGGACAAAGCAGTCGACACTGGTGATGTGAAATTGAATTTAGTATTGTTGAGACAAGAGTGAATATATTTATAATTGATGACACTACACATAATTCACAAAGAAGACAAACTACAAAAACTGATACACAAAAAGAAACAAATTCTAAAAGGAAATTGACCAGTGAAATCTATTCTTAAGATGCATGGGAGAAAATGGCGACCGGACTGAGAAGGCAAACAAAGAAGTCACAGATCTAGAGAAATTCTTCAAGACAAAGAAGATAGATACATGTGAAGGATCCTTTCTAGAATTCTCATTCAGAGAGGGGACACAAGAACTGGATATGTTGCAAATGTCATGCGAAAGAGTGCTAGAAATAACAGCGATAACGTTAGCACTAAAGGTCCGAAACCCAGAATACATGCCAAAAATTTACTCCCTCGACCCAATCGGGTATAAGGGATATATATTGAGACCAAGAGGAATCCCCACAATATTTACCATTCGGAGAAATAATAATTGCAGGAGAGACGGTCTCGGTGAAAAACAAACACACCCATCTTGTGTGTATGTGTGTATGTGATTATGTTTTTTAACGTAGCTTTCACAACTTTTCAGTGATATCGTTACGATGCCTGAATTGTGGCAGTTTGTAGTGATGTCTAGAACTGTGGCATCATGTCGCAGACATGTAGTATGATGTTCCACCCATTCACATTATCCTGACACCAGACCGACCAGTCCAAACACTAACCTCTTAATGCTGAACGCCAAGTGAAGCAGCTGTTAGTCCTATTTTTGTAAGTCTTTGGTATGACTCGACCGGGGGATAGAACCCACGACCTCCCTCATTCGAGGTGAGCGCTCTAACCACTAGGCCACTGGAGCTGTTCACACCCATCTTGATGAAATAAAGAAACCATAGCACTGCACTTTTCTGACATCCACACTTGGAATACCGTTACAAGCAATGGTAGATAAATTTGAGAACACAACTCGACGTAAAGGTGATATCATCAAGATTAGCAACTATTCCCTTGACTACAATATACAATGGGATAAGGCTATTGGAAAATAGAAATGAGCAAAATGAAAAAAGTGAAAAAAAAGTTCTTTTTACATGGCTTTCTGACTAAATCATGGTACAGTGGATATATTTATCATAGACCATTCAAAAGATGTGGCCAGATGTGGCATACACCATACAAATGCACTAAAAGCTCGGAGACCCAAGCAGAGATTAGAAAAGGTAATAATGGACAGGAATAAACGATGACGAAATAACAACATTCAAACAACAATCCGAAGAAAAACAACAAGATGAAAAACAAAATCTAAAATATCAACAAGGAAAACAACAACAACATTTACGACAAAAGCAAAATCAACAACAACAACAACAGCAAGAAAAGCAGATACATGTAGAAACAAAAAGAGAAAAGCAAATCAGAAACAAACACAAGTACAAGAGGAACATCAACAAGGGAAAAACATTACTCGACAGCAACCGAAGATTAGAAAAGAGAAGAAACTAAAGAGATCAAGCAGAGACTATCAAAAGTGCAAGGAAACAAACAACAGGAATAAAAAAATCAAGTACAAAAAGAACAGGGATAACAACAACAGACAGATCATAAATCTACTCGGCAGCAATAGCAACAAAAGAACCAGAAAAAGAAACAGAAGGAGACAAAAGTAGAGCTAAAAGGAGAACAAAGAAAGAGGAAGTGGAAACACACAGATCGATGGAAAAATATCTACTTGATGATAACGAATGTATGGAATATTTGGAATATATGGAAAAATAGAGAAAAAATTACTATCAGTAAAACAAGTACAAGTATTTTAAAACAAAAGAAAAAAAAGAAAACAACAAAAACATACAAATAAAACATAATATAGCAAAATCAATAACATTAATCCATTGGCAATCTAATTAGCAAAGAACAGTAACACAATACCATTAGGCAATTATACTGGTAAAGCAAGAGTGCCTCCCTTAATGGTCTGAAAAGACCAAACAGGGAGAGTACCCTCAACAAAAAAAGTTCAAAAAGGCGGGAAGTTAGTTCTAGAAACTTCGGAGAAGATTGAAACAAGGGATTCTGGTGAAGCTTTCCGGGTGGGAACGGACGCCACCCGAAAATTATAGAGGAGAAGACGTGTAGAGCACGTAGAGATAGGCTGTTGTATAACAAAGATGGGCCGGAGACCGAACGAGGGTACCGGAAGTACCGACAAGGAGGTCTAGAGACGGAAACGAGGGTACCGGAAGTACTGACAAGTAGAAACGGGAAAGGAATGCAGGGCGGAAGTTAAAGACGAGTATCATAGAAAGGACACGGGAACACTATTCCCTTTAATTTCACGGAATGAGGAATGAAAAAATCGGCAATTTTGATAGGTCGTGTAGTGATTGGGAGCAATTGCATTAAATAATTGTCCTATAATTGTGGAATAATGTGATATGTTTTACAAAAGCTTTATACCTTTTACCTTATTAATTTATATTTTAATACCTAGACGATTGGATTTTCTCACTGGAGGCTTGGAGCTATCTAACCTTTAAATTGTCCGTCCTTCTCCTGGGTTTTGAAATAATTCCGCAGAGGAGCAATACAATACAGTATCCCTTAATAATTCATCAGCCTTTTAATCAAATTTGTATTTTTGATTGACCATGTCAATTCTATAATATGTTAATGTCTGCAAAATTTTTTTTAAGACTTATCCAACGACAATGTCGATGTTAGCAACAACTGTAATAGATCTGCTTTAGTTTGAATTTTTTGATAATGTTATGTACAGTCATGAAATTTTCCATTTGCTCTAATCTTCTGGAGCACTTTTTAATGCTGTTATGCTCTCGTATTTCTTTATATTCTTTTGATCCTGTTTACCTTTAACGCAGATCATATTCTGACTTTGGCCATGCAGAATCGGAAACTGGTTTATGTAGCATATTGTGGAGACTATAAAACCAACTCAAAATTCAACACACGCTAACCATTAAACAAAGGAATCGGAACACCACATCACTTTTCGCCAAATGTACGGTGAAGAAATCAACAACAACAAAAAAATGCATCGGAAATACGATATACTCTTTACAGCGGATTTCACCCCACTCCATCCCCCCCTCCATCCCAATAATATAAAACCATTCAAACAAAGCTGTAAATGTGACATTTTCGTGCCACCTGGATTCCATTTACAACGATTTTGTTTCGCTACAATGGCTTTGGTGTAGAATTTGACTATTTTATCAATAAAAAAGAGGACATAATCAAGAAATGCTAACTTGATATTGTTACAATGCTGCACGAGTAGATGTAATAATATGACGTCACGATCAATAGCGTCTCCGCCGACACACATTGTGTATTTCTTTTACCCTCCAGTTTGATTTTGGATTACATATCTGTGAAACAAGAAGATTGGTATGATGCAGTCAACCTAGGAATTTTTCATTATTAAAGCGCGTAGAGGATTAACTTAGGTTTAACAGCATTATGGCTGTGAAATATTCCAGATGGGTTCCAGTTGTGAGGATTTCAAAACTAACATAATAACGTCATTAGAAATACATATAACCTTATTTACTAAATTACGTCAATTGCACATCACGCACTATCATGTAACGTTTATTATGGGCAACTCAATGGCGACATATTCTTGGCCGAAAAATTGTATACTTTCTATTTTGAAACACGGACTCGATAGTAAAAAAAAAATATTTCATTGAATCTCCGCAAGTAATTCCATAAGGATAACATATTGCCTTGCCATGGTTCTGTGTTTTCAAAGATTGCTTCAACATGTGACTCAGTTCCCCGCCGTTCGATCCATTCCCTATTTCAATGCTTTATCAATACACTGATTTCCGAGATGGAATTTTGAAGAAACGTCAATAGGTCTTCTGACCGTTGAATCGTCCTAGATGTGTTAACGTGGTGTATTCTTTGAAGTGTTAGAGAACATAGAATAACTAAAACCTTTCGAGGGTCCAAGTAGTTTTTAAATGCTGGAGGTGGTGACTTAATCATGATCAGAAAGGTGGAGATCGATCTCATTATCAATGCATTTTCCACATAAATATGTGAGCAATAATTTATAGTTATTTGCTGTTTATTTTTCTTTTTAATTTTGCTGATTTTTCTTGAGAGAATGGATGAACAAAGAAGATTGAATATTAAATCGAGAGAATAATATATTTGTCTTTTGATTAAAAGAACTGAAAAAGTTCGTGTTTTCTTTTATCAACTTACATTTCTATAAACTTGGTATGTGTGTACCTCTGTATCTTTTTACTGCTGCAATATAAATAAAAATCCAATGTATCTAAAATTAATACAACTAACACGTGATTTATTTAGTTATAATGCTCTTACCTATATCGAGAAATTTAAATATTCGTTTAAGTGTGTATGGGATGTCTATCTCATATTCCTCTGTACGTATGAATAGCACTTGATCACGTGGGAAAACTCTCAACCAATCCATGATGTGCATAACGTACAGCCCAGTCCGTAAACGGCCCTGAAAAAAATCGTAGTCAAGTTTCAAACTATATGTTAAACACAATAAATCAACCATCAACATTGCGAAAATAAACTAGAAAGCGAAATTGTTTTTCCATAAGAAACATTATGAGGTAGAAGTTGGACAACACATCCGACAGGGAAGATAATTTCCATGCGCATTGACTTTAGGCAGATCACGTGACGCGTGCGCACCTAATGATGCATATTTGCGTCACAGGTAACATATACACTAACAATAAACCAGACAAGGATATATATATATATATATATATATATATATATATATATATATATATATATATATATATATATATATATATATATATATATATATATATACAGATGCAATAAACTGACGACGAACAATACGAAACTAGTAACTATATATATATATATATATATATATATATATATATATATATATATATATATATATATATATATATATATATATATATATATATGCAATAAACTGACGACGAACAGTACGAAACTAGTAACTAACTAGCCTAAGCGCTTTCGACTCTTAATGAGTCTTTTTCAAAGGCAAATACAAAACATATATACGATAAACAAATAAACACAAAAACGTTGTGTTTGTAAACCTCTACATGGCTGTCTTCACATGTGCTAAAACTATAGATACAACCAGCTTGTATAGACTAGATGCAGAAACTGAAAACGTTGTATAATTCCCTAAAAGTCTACAAGCCAAAGCGACATCTTTTTTTTACTTTTTGTACATATGTAACGCAGATTATATCCCGGATATTTGATTCTATACCGGTTATTCTTATAGTAAAAATTGAAGGATAATAAGATTTAGAAAATGTTAAATTTTACTAGTGCATAGTTTTCATTTTCTAGTCTTCTTGGTTTAGACCGCTTGGTTTCAATGTTCTAAGGCGGCGTATCCAGTATGATTCCTTTTCCTTCCTGGTTTCGGAACTTCAGCTGTAGTTGTTAGCAAAAGCGATAAGTATTATATCACTGAAAGTGTGGCCAGGGGAGAAGTGTTCTGCGACCGGGCTTCTGTACAGCTTTTTTGTCATCCAATCAGATCTATGAAGGTTTATCCTTTTGTGTAGCTTTTCAATTTCTCCGACGTACTGAAGGCCACAGATCTTACATGTGATGAGATAAATCACATTCTCTGTTTTGCACGTTTTGTTTGGACCATGTATGTTTAGTTTTTCTTTAGTCACTGTGCTAGTGAATGTCTTGGTCTCTATCATATGTTGACAGGTTTTGCATCTTTTATCGCCACAGGGTCCAGATTGACTAGGTTGGTTTTGACTAGCGATTGTTGTTAGCTTGGCCCTGACTAGGATGTCCTTTAGGTTTTTTGGTCTCCGGTAAGCTACTACAGGTTTGTTCGGAAGTATTAGGTTTAGTATGTCTGACGATTGCACGATTGGCCAGTGGTTTGCGATGATTTTACCTACTTTGGGATTGTCTGGGTGATAGGTCAGAATAAATGGTATCCTATCAACCTTTTCTTTCTGTCCATATCTGAGTAGGTCATCACGGTTTGTTTGTTTGGCCCTTTGGATTGCCTCCGCAATCAGGTCTTTGTCGTAGCCTCGGTAAATTAAATGTTTAGCCAACTCTTCAGACCTTTCTAGGAATCTTTCATCGTCGGAGCAAATTCTGCGTATCCTCAGTGCCTGGCTATATGGAATGTTCTTAATGCAGTGTTTTGGATGACAGCTGGTTGGGAGGAGATACTGGTGTTTGTCGGTTGGTTTCGAGTAGATGTCTGTGTGTAATTTGTTTTCCACCAGTCTGGTTGTTGTGTCCAGGAAAACATGGTTTGAGTTGGAAATTTCTGCCGTGAATTTTATTGAAAGATGGAAGTTGTTTGCCTTTGATATGAAGTCATCCAGACTTTCTCTTCCATACTGCCACTTCATTTCTATATCATCGATAAAGCGTACCCACTGGTATGGTGTACGCTCAACCGATGCTAAGAGCTGAAATTCAAGTTTTTCCATGAAAATATTAGCATACGAAGGGGCCATTTTAGTACCCATTGCAGTTCCATTGATTTGTAGGTAGTTTTCTTCATTAAATTCAAAGTTGTTGAGTTTTAGGACAAGCTCCAGGAGTTGGACTAAGAAGTGTGTGGGTGGTTTGTTTACAGTTCTTGTTTCCCATGCTTCGCTACATGCCTATAACCCTTCGTTGTGCGGTATGTTGGTGTACAAAGATGTGACGTCTAAGGAAGCAAGTAATGTATCTGGCAGTAATGGTTCACTAGCTTTGCTTTTTATGAGATAATCTGTCGTGTCTTGAAGATATGATGGTAATTTGTGGACATGTGGTCTCATAAAATGATCTAAATATTCTGATATCCTTTCTGTGGGGTGCCCGTTACCTGAGATTATAGGTCTGCCAGGGTTTCCTTGTTTGTGGATTTTGGGTAGAAGATAAAATCTACCTGCTCTTGGGTTTTCTGGGTTTAAGTAGTTTTTCGTTTACTGGTCTATGTGTCCGCTTTTGTACGCCTCGTCAATAACATTAGTGATGATTTTTGCATATTCCAGCGTTGCATCATGGTCCAGCTTTTGGTAGAACCTAGCGTCACTTAGTTGTCTACTTGCTTCACTAATGTAGTCTTCCCTATTCATAACGACAACAGCGGAACCCTTATCTGCAGGCTTAATTATAATGTCTGTTCTGCTTTTCAGTGAGTGCAGGGCATCTGTTTCTTCTTTTGTCAAATTAGAATATTTGTTAGTATGGTTGATATGTCTGGAAGTATCGTTTTCAATCGAGTTGATAAAGGCTTCCAGATTCGGAATTGAACTTTTGGGTGGGGTCCAGTTACTTTTCTTTCTAAATGTGGGTTGGTCGGAGCTTATAGTTTCCTTTGATTTGTTTGTTAGTTGCAAGGCAAAATGGGCTTTGAGTCTTAGTCGGCGGATGAACTCTTCGGTGTCATTCTTAAGCTTCCCTCTGTTGTATGTTTTTGAACGGGGGAGAGAAACTCAAACCTTTCGATAAAAGTTTTATTTCTGCATCAGTAAGTTCTAAATTGGAGATGTTGACTACTGTGTTAGTAACAGTTGCATTAGTGTTTGCTACAGAGTGCTTGCGATTCTTCCTTTTGCGGCGATTTTTCTTCTTACGGTTGTTTTTAGAAGAAATTTCGTCAATTGAAGTTTCTTCACAACAGTCCTTTGGTTGTAGATCATGACTTTTAAGTTTTCTATCTCTGACTTTGTATAGTTTCGAATAGAGTCTCTTTTCATCTTTATTTAATTTAGAGTAAAACGTTTTCAATTGTTCTTCTGTTGAGACGGAATTGAGCTGATGTTTTAGTTCTTCAATGGTTGCTGATTTGGCTAGATATTGATGATTTACGTTTTTACTAAGTAGGGCTGTGAGTTTCATGGAAGCGTTGTGAGTTATTTTATTCCATCTTTTGTTGAATCTGTTTGAACTCTTGCCAATAATTTGCGGTTTCACATGGATTTGAAGACCATTAGTGACTATATTTGTTTCGCGGAAATGATGCAAGAAAGTGCTATGATGCTTTAGGCGAATTAAAGCATCAGTTTCATTGCGTAAACTTTTGAATGTTTTCTGTATTTGTTGAGACATCGCCTCCTTTCTAAGAGATATATGTTATATATATATATATATATATATATATATATATATATATATATATATATATATATATATATATATATATATATATATATATATATATATATATATATGTGTGTGTGTGTGTGTGTGTTTTGTATTTGCCTTTGAAAAAGACTCATTACGAGTCGAAAGCGCTTAGGCTAGTTAGTTACTAGTTTCGTACTGTTCGTCGTCAGTTTATTGCATCTATTTTAATTAATCCCTGACACACGTGATCCCTTGGTGGATCCAGTACGCTTGAAAGGGTTGTTATTCGCCATATGATTTGTATTCTTTATATTACCTACCTCGTATGGCAAGATCTACCTTTGGCGTGATCTAACACACTTTTCCCTCCTGTATTTATCTCGTGCTACTGTATCCCTTCCATTGTTTCCTTCTTATACTTAAATTGTTGCCGTATCTCTTTGAATGGAGACGATGTCTCAACAAAAACAGAAAACATTCAAAACTTTACGCAATGAAACTGATGCTTTAATTCGCCTAAAGCATCATTGCACTTTCTTGCATCATTTCCTCGTAACAAATATAGTCACTAATGGTCTTCAAATTCATATGAAACCGCAAATTATTGGCAAGAGTTCAAACAGATTCAACAAAAGATGGAATAAAATAACTCACAACGCTTCCATGAAACTCACAGCCCTACTTAGTAAAAACGTAAATCATCAATATCTAGCCAAATCAGCAACCATTGAAGAACTAAAACATCAGCTCAATTCCGTCTCAACAGAAGAACAATTGAAAACGTTTTACTCCAAATTAAATAAAGATGAAAAAAGACTCTCTTCGAAACTATACAAAGTCAGCGATAGAAAACTTAAAAGTCATGATCTACAACCAAAGGACTGTTGTGAAGAAACTTTAATTGACGAAATTTCTTCTAAAAACAACCGTAAGAAGAAAAATCGCCGCAAAAGGAAGAATCGCAAGCACTCTATAACAAACACTAATGCAACTGTTACTAACAGAGTAGTCAACATCTCCAATTTAGAACTTACTGATGCAGAAATAAAACTTTTATCGAAAGGTTTGAGTTTCTGTTCCCGTTCAAAAACATACGACAGAGGGAAGCTTAAGAATGACACCGAAGAGTTCATGCGCCGACTAAGACTCAAAGCCCATTTTGCCTTGCAACCAACAAACAAATCAAAGGAAACTATAAGCTCCGACCAACCCACATTTAGAAAGAAAAGTAACTGGACCCCACCCAAAAGTTCAATTCCGAATCTGGAAGCCTTTATCAACTCGATTGAAAACGATACTTCCAGACATATCAACCATACTAACAAATATTCTAATTTGACAAAAGAAGAAACAGATGCCCTGCACTCACTGAAAAGCAGAACAGACATTATAATTAAGCCTGCAGATAAGGGTTCCGCTGTTGTCGTTATGAATAGGGAAGACTACATTAGTGAAGCAAGTAGACAACTAAGTGACGCTAGGTTCTACCAAAAGCTGGACCATGATCCAACGCTGGAATATGCAAAAATCATCACTAATGTTATTGACGAGGCGTACAAAAGCGGACACATAGACCAGTAAACGAAAAACTACTTAAACCCAGAAAACCCAAGAGCAGGTAGATTTTATCTTCTACCCAAAATCCACAAACAAGGAAACCCTGGCAGACCTATAATCTCAGGTAACGGGCACCCCACAGAAAGGATATCAGAATATTTAGATCATTTTATGAGACCACATGTCCACAAATTACCATCATATCTTCAAGACACGACAGATTATCTCATAAAAAGCAAAGCTAGTGAACCATTACTGCCAGATACATTACTTGCTTCCTTAGACGTCACATCTTTGTACACCAACATACCGCACAACGAAGGGTTACATGCATGTAGCGAAGCATGGGAAACAAGAACTGTAAACAATCCACCCACACACGTCTTAGTCCAACTCCTGGAGCTTGTCCTAAAACTCAACAACTTTGAATTTAATGAAGAAAACTACCTATAAATCAATGGAACAGCAGTGGGTACTATAATGGCCCCTTCGTATGCTAACATTTTCATGGAAAAACTTGAGGGTCAGCTCTTAGCATCGGTTGAGCGTACACCATACCAGTAGGTACGCTTTATCGATGATATAGAAATGAAGTGGCAGTATGGAAGAGAAAGTCTGGATGACTTCACATCAAAGGCAAACAACTTCCATCTTTCAATAAAATTCACGGCAGAAATTTCCAACTCAAACCATGTTTTCCTGGACACAACAACCAGACTGGTGGAAAACAAATTACACACAGACATCTACTCGAAACCAACCGACGAACACCAGTATCTCCTCCCAACCAGCTGTCATCCAAAACACTGCATTAAGAACATTCCATATAGCCAGGCACTGAGGATACGCAGAATTTGCTCCGACGATGAAAGATTCCTAGAAAGGTCTGAAGAGTTGGCTAAACATTTAATTTACCGAGGCTACGACAAAGACCTGATTGCGGAGGCAATCCAAAGGGCCAAACAAACAAATCGTGATGACCTACTCAGATATGGACAGAAAGAAAAGGATGACAGTATACCATTTATTCTGACCTATCACCCAGACAATCCCAAAGTAGGTAAAATCATCGCAAACCACTGGCCAACCGTGCAATCGTCAGACATACTAAACCTAATACTTCCGAACAAACCTGTAGTAGCTTACCGGAGACCAAAAAACCTAAAGGACATCCTAATCAGGGCAAAGCTAACGCCAATCACTAGTCAAAAGAAACCTAGTCACTCTGAACCCTGTGGCGATAAAAGATGCAAAACCTGTCAACATATGATAGAGACCAAGACATTCACTAGCACAGTGACTAAAGAAAAACTAAACATACATGGTCCAAACAAAACGTGCAAAACAGAGAATGTGATTTATCTCATCACATGTAAGATCTGTGGCCTTCAGTACGTCGGAGAAATTGAAAAGCTACACAAAAGGATAAACCTTCATAGATCTGATTGGATGACAAAAAAGCTGTACAGAAGCCCGGTCGCAGAACACTTCTCCTCCCCTGGCCACACTTTCAGTGATATAATACTTATCGCTATTGCTAACAACCACAGCTGGAGTTCCGAAACCAGGAAAGAAAAGGAATCATACTGGATACGCCGCCTTAGAACATTGAAACCAAGCGGTCTAAACCAAGAAGAATAGATAATGAAAACTATGCACTAGTAAAATTTAACATTTTCTAAATCTTATTATCCTTCAATTTTTACTATAAGAATAACCGGTATAAAATCAAATATCCGGGATATAATCTGCGTTACATATGTACAAAAAGTAAAAACAAAGATGTCGCTTTGGCTTGTAGACTTTTAGGGAATTATACAACGTTTTCAGTTTCTGTATCTAGTCTATACAAGCTGGTTGTATCTATAGTTTTAGCACATGTGAAGACAGCCATGTAGAGGTTTACAAACACAACGTTTTTGTGTTTATTTGTTTATCGTATATATGTTTTGTATTTGCCTTTGAAAAAGACTCATTAAGAGTCGAAAGCGCTTAGGCTAGTTAGTTACTAGTTTCGTACTGTTCGTCGTCAGTTTATTGCATCTATTTTAATAATCCCTGACACACGTGATCCCTTGGTGGATCCAGTACGCTTGAAAGGGTTGTTATTCGCCAAATGATTTGTATTCTTTATATATATATATATATATATATATATATATATATATATATATATATATATATATATATATATATATATATATATAAGAATACAAATCATACAAATCATATGGCGAATAATAACCCTTTCAAGTGCACTGTATCCACCAAGGGATCACTTGTGTCAGGGATTGATTAAGATATGTGCAATAAACTGACGACTAGTAACTAACTAGCCTGAGCGCTTTCGACTCATAATAAGTCTTTTCAAAGGCAAATACAAAACATATAAAAAACAACAAATAAACACAAAAACGTTGTGTTTGTAAAACTTTACATGACTGTCTCCACACGAGTTAAACCTATAAATACATTGTCTCAACCAGCCTGTACAAACATTTGTTTTTGAGACAGCCATGTAGAGATTTACAAACACAATCTTTTTGTATCTGTTTTTGTTTTGTATATATTTTGTATTTGCCTTTGAAAAAAACTCATTATGAGTCGAAAGCACTGAGGCCAGTTAGTTACTAGTTTTGCAATGTTCATCGTTAGTTTATATATATATATATATATATATATATATATATATATATATATATATATATATATATATATATATATATATATATATATTCCACAATATTGAAACTGATAGAAGATATTAAATATAATATTCAATTCAACTCCTCATTCACAGTCATCAAAACTGTCACAGATTAAACAACGAATGCAACAGAAACAAAATCAATAACGATAACAAGAGTAACAACCTTTGTTGTTACCAACCTCACCATTAACTCCAATGCAACCATCACCAACACTACCGTCTACTTCACCTACGACTACAACATAATATCTTCTTAGCAATAGTTCCGAAAGGCGATTTGAAAAACAAATCTGAAAGATATAATACAATAAAAGCTCAAATCGATCATAAAATAATGAAGATTTTATTACAGGTATCTCACCTTGAATACAAATTAAGGAATTTATATTTAACTATCTCACCTTGAATGTATCAATCGTAAAGTTGTAAACGCAACTTTTCTCAGAATAATTTTGGAGACAGTTTTGAAATCTTGATATGCTTTCCAGCATAAGCTCGTGAAAATCTTCAGAACTGGCTTGAAAACAATTGGCCCTGGCGGAATAAACATATTCTGACCATAACCTGAAGATAATAATAATAATAATATTAATAATAATATTAATAATAATAATAATAATTATTATTATTATTATTATTATTATTAGTAGTAGTAGTAGTAGTAGTAGTATTAGTATTATTATTATTATAATGATGATCACAATAATAATAATAATAATAATAATAATAATAATAATAATAATAATAATAATAATAATAATAACAATAATAATGATAATACTACAACTACTAATAATAAAAGATGATAATAATAATAACAACAATAATAATGATACTGTTACTACTACTACTACTACTACTACTACTACTACTACTACTAATAATAATAATAATATAATAACAATAATAATAATAACAATAATAATAATGATACAACTACTACAACTTCTACTACTACTACTAATAATAAATGACGATAATAATAACAACAATAATAATAATGATACTACTACTACTACTAAAACTAATAATAATAATAATAATAATAATAATAATAATAATAATAATAATAATAATAATAATAATAATAATAATTATAATTATAATTACAATAATGATAATTATAATAACAATAATAATGATACTACTACAACTACTACTAATAAATAATAATAATAATAATAATAATAATAATAATAATAATAATAATAATAATAATAATAACAATAATAATATGATACTACTATTATTATTATTATTACTACTACTAATACTACTACTACTAATACTAATAATGCTAATAATAATGCTAATAATAATGCTAATAATAATAATAATAATAATAATAATAATAATAATAATAATAATAATAATAATAATAATAATAATAATAATGATAATAGGTCGTGACTCAGATAATATGTAGCATGATAGAAAGAAAGATAATATCAGAAGGAATAAATATGATGGGCAAAATGTGTTGCTCTAACTTGAATGGTGGCAACAAAGACGCTGTCATTAACACTCGGTCACCTGATAAGCAGTCCGTATCTTGGAGTTGGATTTTGGTTTGATGCTTAATAAGACAACAAAAATGTAGGTCTAATATTGTACAGAGGCAACTGAAGTTAAGTGCTCCACCCCGGACTGTAGAGTTCAAAGACGGGTCTTTTCGATCGCGACTACAGACAGCTGACCATTAAATCACTGCAGCTAATGCTTCATTGGTCGCCTCTTGCGACATGCAGAATTGTACGAGTTTCCTCTGACCCTGGTCACTCCATATTAGGTAATTGGATATCTATGTTCGGGTGTAATGTCAGAGTCCATTGCCTATCTAACAATTGGAATTCGCCTACACTATTTTGGGTCTGCATAGGGTAGTCGTTTACTAGCAGGCCTAGCAAACTTTAACGACATTTCATCGAAATATACCTGCATGGAACCGACAGGACTATAATTTATTTTCATAGAAATAGCGAGTGTAACATTCGTTATATCTTCAATTCTCTGACAGACGAGATGCAACCATAGTGTTGATGAAATTTGACATGAACTCATCATTTTCATTCCGAGTCACATGATTACACAAATCTCGCAACTACATGACCATAAAGTTAAAGGTCCAATAGTCACGTGATATCGACAATAAACCATTCCATCTTTTAGATAGGCAATGGACTCTGACCCAACACACCAACAGTACAAATATTAAAAATGGGGTGGCAAGGGTTAGAGGAAACTTGGACTATATGCAGATAAGCGCAGCTAGCATATTGTACATCCTTGTGCACGCATGCCTGGGTGGGGGTTGTGGTTTTGGTCAAATCTTTAACTGATTTTCATGCCATCTACATTATTTGCTTTCAGATTTCAAAAGGAGAGAATTGTGCCTTAAAATATAATTTTTCCACATGGATGCACTGTGCTTCGTTCTACAGGCTAGACAGGACGGATGTTTTATAAGAAGTTGAAAAAATAAAATCTTCGCTTATTAATGTGCCAGAACCTTTCATATTACCGTTCCGTTGGGTCCCGCATAATGAATATAAGTCTGACTTGAGGAATCAGGTGACGCAGGTAGTTGGCGTTAGTATACCGTGGTTCCTTCAGACCGGAATTTTCAGGAAGTTTGTACCACAAATCATTCATCGCCGCTGTATTTACAGAGGCCTCTCCTGCAGATGATACAGTTTTCTTTTGCAATTTAATTTGCTTGTGTATGTGTGAGTGTATATATGTGTGTATGTGCTTGTGTATGTGTGCGTTAATATATGTGTGTATGTGTGCGTGTGTATATGTGTGTATGTGCTTGTGTATGCTGAATCATCTGGACGTATAAGTCATGACTCCTCTTTTTCTCAATCTTTAAGACTGAATATCTTATGCACTAAACTGGGAAAATAAAAATACATACATATAGACATGCATATATACATACGTACATACATACATACATACATACATACATACATACATACATACATACATACATACATACATGCATGCATGCATGCATGCATGCATGCATGCATGCATGCATGCATACATACATACATACATACATACATACATACATACATACATACATACATACATACATACATACATACATACATACATACATACATACATCATACATATATACATACATACATACATACATACATACATACATACATACATACATACATACATACATACATACATACATACATACATACATACATACATACATACATACATACATATGGAAAAGATGTATGGAAAAGCAGACAAACAAACAGATAAACGTTTATAAAGGAAAATCAGAATCAAGATCCCCCAATGAAACGGAAAAACTTTCAGGGACCAGTCAAAGCCATGTTCTCCTGACCTTATGATTCACCAACCATCTTTCAACTTTTGATGCGGCTTAAAGGGGACAAACACCCTAACCTGCAAATTTTTATTGTAAATAGAAGGATATGTAGTAGTTTGTGTATATAATCTATCCTGACTATTTTTTCTTTGCATTTATTGTATTTGCACAAACATTTAATAATAAAAATGCATTGAATTCCGAGATCAAATGGAAAGAACCTACCCCTCAAGTTGTTATCTCCCTTTCATACAAGCAGGATGTGACGTCATTTGAGACGATTCGCGTACAACAGGCATATAAATACTCAGTGTCAAGTAGAAACGATGTTTCAATGCGCAGCTCTGAATTGTGTCAATAAAAGCAGTTCCCGACAAATATTTTTTTACCACATTTCTATAGGACCCTAAAGTGTGATTTGTATGGGCGAGAAGGGATTTATGACCGAAACATTTCGAGCACGAAAGTTTTTCAAAAGAAAAGAGACTCTTCAAACTATTGGGTCTAAGCCAAAACGTTAGCGTTTGAAGCCTGACCCAGTGCCGACTCTTTTTTAAAATATTTTTTCCACTCTGATAACAAGACAGAAGACGGGAAGCACGCCGGCGAGTCGTAGTTGACATAGGTCAGGGAGCATCACAGGAGTCTACAGTTTTATCAATAAAGCACGACGAAATTTCTGACTACATGAAATTTCGTCGTGCTTTATTGACAAAACTGCAGACTCCTGTGGGAGCATTAAGGACTCAATAATTCAGGAGCACCGTCAACGTTTCAATACCAGAACGTGTAATTTCAGCCAATAAAGTTTAAAACCTCAGTAGCTTCTGATATTTTATTTTGCCATTATACACATACATTCACACATATTTCTAGAACTGTTATAAGTTTTCAGATTGATCAGCCAAAAGCGAGAATACATGAATCATGTGAATGTTTCAGATGAGAAGGTCTTGCGAATCGTGCTCACTACACGTGATGGTAATATTTTTATATTTTTTTACCTGGTATATTCTACACCCTACGAAAAAAATCGTATATATGATGAGTCGGTAGAGTCTAAAAGAACAAAATAATTTACTGAATAGTATAGTTATTACACATAATTTCACAACAATTCAATCACTTTATACATGGCTACGTGGTATTTATTTTTTAATAGAGGTGTAACATGTGCTCTCTCTCTCTCTCTCTCTCTCTCTCTCTCTCTCTCTCTCTCTCTCTCTCTCTTACACACACACACACACACACACACACACACACACACACATTTTCTCTTCCGAGAGCCACTGAAATTGGCAATAAATATTCCAGTCTTGGTTGGACCTTGGAACACATTTATTACACAAGCTCCTCTGTGGAAGAAAGGCTAAAATTATTTGAAAAAACTGTTGCCTGTTTGATATTTTAAATGTCCATTTATTTGACGGGCATTGATCCAATTATGACATGTACAAGTCCATATCAATAGCTGTTGGATTATTCCAGGCTATAGAAAGTGAAAACCAATTTCCAGCCTACCCCCCCAAAAAAAAAAAAACTGGCAAGAAAAACTCTGATCTGTAATATTTAATTGTTGTGACTTAAAAGAAAATGAAAAGAAAGAAGAAGAATTAATGAAACAAAAAAAAAAATGAATTGTGAAAGAAATCGTAATCGGTAGAAAATTATAGCCCTCTCCCTACCCGGTTTATTGATTAGATTTTGTACTGCTATTTAGTTTGGTATTTAAAATTAAAAGTAGTTTATAATCATCGTCATTGTCAGAACCTGACGATTCCTGTACATCTTTGTCACACGAATTTGTGTCGGGTTCATACATATAAGGTTGGATGTTCATGAAATATTCTACTTCTGAATTGTCATCCACATCACTGTAATCACTGACAGTCGACATAATTTAAACATTCAAGTACAGCCAACTCATAGAATGATTGACTGTATTATCATAGGTATCTGCAGTTTTATCAATAAAGCACAACGAAATTTCTGACTACATGAAATTACCTTAACGGTAATATAAGATAATTATTGTATAATACCGTTAGGTGATTTCATGTAGTCTGAAATTTCGACGTGCTTTATTAATAAAACTGCATACTCCTGTGCTATTATCAACAATGCCAGCGTGTACAGTGTCTCAAATGACGTCACATCCGCTAATTTTTCAGGGGGAGGGAAGTGCGTTAGTTTATTCAAGACGGATGGGGAGAGATGATCGGTTTTCCATAAATTTCTTCGTAACGAGTAAAAAAGAAAGGTACAAATTTTCAGAAAATGATACTTATATATATATATATAAATATATATATATATATATATATATATATATATATATATATATATATATATATATATATATATATATATATATATATATATATAGCAAATTATATACGGAGTTTGCGCGAATTTCAGTTTTGCATGTTTGTCCCCTTTAAACTTGAACATGTCTTTCGAAAGACATCTTTCCTAACGATACCTTTCCCTGATACAAAATGCAACGCTTTGTCTTGCAAACTACTACTATAAGCGGACAGGAAATTCCAAAGATAACCAGAACATTAACGTTTCTCGAAGCCCGACAGATGTACGTACTTAGAATTAGACCTTAATGTTAGTCAGATTGATATAGATTGTGACGTTCAACCAATCAGACAGCGTGGTACAATTACAAATCCCTTTCATCTCTGTAAATGTAAATGCGTACCTGTAATCAATTTATGAAACAACAGCGTCTCACTTTTGTTGTATGTGCTATTCTTTCGTATCACTTCTGCATCCTTTTGGAACGTGTCTATAAAATCTTCGAACGTCCATGCATGATCTAGGTCTGCAAAATAAATAAGTTACATTAAAATATGGAACAAGTCAGTTCGATATATTTAGACCCCACATTTACGAAATAAGGAAGATGTACAGTTTTCAAACAATCTCACTCAGTGCAATATGTTCCTAAGCTTCTTTGATAAGTTTCCTTTGATAACATTTGCGTTCATATTTCAAATATTTCAAAGCAATAAACCGATTATCTCGGTAAAAATGATTCCCATTAGAAGTTGAAAAAAGCTTACATTAAAATTTCTATACAGAAATGATAAACATTTAGATTTAACAACACATTTCCAAATTTCTGCTCTGTAAAACAAAGAAGACAAATCTTACAGGTAATGCCTTTCATATATATTTGACTGATGTTTTCAAGAACTCGGAATATTGTTTTTACTTTAGGATTAAATTCCCTTTTTCAATTTTTTTCAAATTCAAGAACGTTCAAGGGGAAACATTAGAGTATTGTAAACACTCACTCACTCTCACACACACACACACACACACACACACACACACACACACACAAACTTCGAAATAAGGATTTTTTTTTTCAAATTCTCAATCAAATCTAATTGATGAAAGAGATACGACGCAACCGTGAGTCGGCCAATGACTTGTGCCTATGTAAGGAAGTACGACCTCCTATCATAATCTCAACCCTTTAGAACCAGGTTAGGGAAATTGGGAGACATGACACCATGAATTTTGATAAGTACTAACCTGTCAAATACGTTGGGAAGACGGAGAAACCCCACTTTTAAAACATATTTAAATACTTTTTTTCACCAAATCTTTTTTTTTTTATTATGTTAGGAGAAATACACCAAAAGACCTTAGGGAAACCATTAACACATAAAATCCTTAAATTTAAACTCAATGGGAGCGGGGTCGGGACGGCTTCTCGAAGGATGCTAGCTGAGATAGCTAGGAGCTTGCCACATAGAAAGCAACATAACGCCCACCAGCAGATATGCTTTCGTCGGCATTGGGGTGTTGTTGGTTGGTTTTAACATCACTTTTAGCACACTGTTGGTCATATCATACAGAATAAATCTGTGTTAAGTGCTCTTCCTAACGACGCAATGAGGCAGCCTACCTGGTGCTGGTGTTAAAGGGTATCCAACCCACAGGACTTGAATTATCGATCTCATATGCCCCGATATTGTATTGAAAAGCATGAGACGGAGAAGTTTGAAATGGTTTATCCATCAAACAAAAATGCAGCTATATCTGAACTTTTCTTATATTTTTTCAGTTTCTGAGAGAGAGAGAGAGAGAGAGAGAGAGAGAGAGAGAGAGAGAGAGAGAGAGAGAGAGAGAGAGAGAGAGAGAGAGAGAGAGAGAGAGAGATCAACATACATATTGTTTTTACTATGGGCGATATTTTCATGATGTTCTACTTTGAATAAACTGTTTTCCAATCATCAATCCAGTTTTAAATGAATAGAATCCCTCGGTTGTGAAACATCCATTTAACAAAATCTATTTTCCAAACATTTTGCTGCCATAGGCGACCGATTTTAAACATTAACAAATTCCGTCATTGCTTTGCATACTAATTCCAGTAACTATTCAAAATTCTCAAGGACATCATTAATGCATTATCTTTTCTAATGTCGGTAAAAAGGAATAGCATACAACCAAAACCCATCAAGATGTAAAATCAAGGACAATGAACACTACACTACTATTTATCGGAAAGAAAACCCCAAACAGTTATAATGTAAAATATTAATTCTTTTTTTTTAAGCATAAATTTTGGATTTTGAATATTATCTCGGTCTATGAATAAGTTTTTTGAAACACTAAAGATGATAAAATTCACTTAAGGTACATTTAAGTTTACGTGAAAATAAACACAATAAACTACAACAGACAATTTCGAATGGTTCCTCTGTTACGCCGTTCTCAAGGATATGCCATGGTAGAGATGTAACGTTGATGGGAAAAGGGCCATAATTTCCTTCAAACTGGACCTGAAAAACTCAGCTCCAACCATTTGACATATCAAGGCTTAGGAACAACAAAAGTATCCTTTGCACAATGATGATGATGATGATGATGATGATGATGATGATGATGATGATGATGATGATGATGATGATCATCATCATCATGATCATGATGATGAAGATGATCATGATGATGATCATGATGACGACGACGATGATGATAATGACGATGATGTGGGTAATAATATGCGAGTTCTGATGTATCACTTTTTTAGTTTATATGTATGTATGTATGTATGTATGTATGTATGTATGTATGTATGTATGTATGTATGTATGTATGTATGTATGTATGTATGTATGTATGTATGTATGTATGTATGTATGTATGTATGTATGTATGTATGTATGTATGTATGTATGTATGTATGTATGTACGTACATACGTACGTACGTACGTACGTCTATCTATCTATCTATCTATCTATCTATCTATCTATCTATCTATCTATCTATCTATCTATCTATCTATCTATCTATCTATCTATCTATCTATCTATCTATCTATCCAGCCGCTTGTTTATTTATTCGTTTGGTTATTTTTTTTTAAATCTTAATTAATTGTTTGAGGTTTTTTATGTCTGTTTTTTTATTTAAAAAATTCCTTTGGTTGATGTAAGGTAAAAAACATTTTGAATCAACCTAATTTATCTTTCATGAAAGAGTGCTCATTATATTTTCAACGAGAAAAAATGTAATTGACAATTTTCAGTTACAATATTCTTTATGTTAGAGAACATTAGCGTCCTACTTGCGTGTGTATGTGTGTTTGTGTGTGTGTGTGTGTGTGTGTGTGTGTTATTTTGATTTTTAGGGTAGCTTTAACAGTTTTTTCAGTATATCGCTATGATATTTGCAGTGTGACAGTTTATGGTGATGGGCACTGAAGCATCATGCCGCAGACATGTTGCATGATATCCCACCCAGTCACATTATCCTGATACCAGGCTGACCAGTCCTAACACTATAACCTCTTAATACTGAGCGCCAAACGAGGCAGCAGTTTGTACTATTTAAAAAAAAATGTCTGGTATGACTCGGCCGGTGATCAAACCCACAACCATCCGCATCAGAGACGGACGCTCTAGCTACTAGGCCACCGAAGCGGTCCAACCATGGGATGTATTACTCTGTAAATAATGTCATTTGAAATCTGAGTAGAAACGATAATTTCACATTTCAATTAAAGTATATGTCAACGTGGTTATGAGGGCGCATTTATTCAAATATTATTAAACATTTATTATTGTTGGTAAATTTAATGCTAATAAAGTTTAACCAAAGTCTATTAAATCTTGAGTGTTGAATGGTCTACACGCTAACAGTATACCCTATGCTTCGTGTATAGCACGCTAACAGCGTAGCGCGCTAACAGCGTAAATAGCATCCCGAAAATTCCAGATGTTTTTTTTTATATTGCCAGTATTGATTTTTACAGTGGTGGACATGCATTAAACTGCGCCAATAAAAATGAATGTTGGGTCTTAATAAATAACAGGATAGTATGAAATTTTTAGCACGAGCAGATTTCCTTCTGACGTCGTATCGCGCGATATTCCATACCGACTTGCAACATATCACGCCCTTAGGGCGACCTGGTCCAAATATATCCAGTTACTTAATAATAATGATTATTGCCGCATGTGTTTCTCCAGGTAGGTACATATAATCACCTTCCAAATAAGGTGGCTAGGTAAATAGAGTGAATAATTGCCATTTATAGATATGCGTAATGAAGTTCTTAAAATGATAGCCCATTGCTGAAACAGTCGGTATTGAAATCCAATACAATGGCGCATACTAAACTAAACTGTTGCAGATACCCTATGCTTCGTGTATAGCACGCTAACAGCGTAGACTTTTATCTGCTATGACGCTATATACAACAACTATGGAGTTTATTACATATATGATCCCCAGCGAATAGCTGAAGCAGTTATCTGCCAAGACAAATAATCATCGCCGTAAGAGGTGGGGAAAAACATACATGCGCGCACTACCTGAATAAAATCGTGTGCTTTATCAAACGGGTATGTACGGTTGAGGGTGCACTATTTTTCTCACATTCTGACATTTCTAGTTAGGCGGAGTGACAATTAGGTCCATGCCGTTCTATTAACATTTATCGTAGTTTTTCTTCTATTGCTTATGAAACTAGATATGCTATTGAGTTTCGTGATTAAAAATTTTCGAGCCGTGACTCCTGTTTATTCAGCTACAGATTGTTGTACACACATCGTGTAAAATATCTTGAGTATAAAGTCCCACAGGACGATTGATTGTAGACAAAGAAATAGTGGAAACGGATCGTAGTTTTGTAGAAAACGTCCAATCTATGTACCAGTAACCTACTTATGTCAAAAGAACGTGTCATTGTTTATATATTTGTTATACTTTCATTAACTAAAACTTATGTATTTGCATATTACATTTATTTTCACTGATTGTACGAACAACGTCATTTAAAATATCAGATTCCCATATTTGGATTGTTGTTGTTGTTGTTTATATTGTTCTTGCCACGTTAAACTCATGGCTTAAAATCATGTATTCGATTTGTAACATTTAATACAGTAACACAAGTAGTTTTTTTTTGTGCCGAGGCATATGCAGTATAGAGTCTCGTCAAAAACACACCAGGGTAACAGACCTGCACTTCTAACATGGAAAGATTTGAGCTCTCATCATTTCGGATGCAAGTCGAGCATGCTAACCACTGCGCTATCACGGCTATTGTCTTAATTAGATACCATTTGCAATATGTAGGAGGGCGCATAGTGCGCATTATACTATCCCAGGCCTGCATGGGAACCAAACGATGTCATGTTTAGTGTGTGTGTTTGTGTATGTGTGTTATTTAGATTTTTAGCGGAGCTTTAACGGTTTTTGAGTCATGTCGGTATGATGTCTGCATTAAGGCAGTTGATCGTGATGTCTAGCACTGAGACAGGATGCCGGAGACATTTAGCATTATGTCCCACCCAGTCGCATTATGCTGACAGCAGACTGACTAGTCCTAATACTAATCTCTTAATGCTGAGAGTCAAAGCAAAGCAGCTGCTAGTACCATTTTGATAAATCTTTAGTATGACTTGGTCAAGATTCGAATATGCGACCTCACTCATCTGAGGCGGACGCTCTATGCACTAAGCCCAAACATAGATAGATAGATAGATAGATAGATAGATAGATAGATAGATAGATAGATAGATAGATAGATAGATAGATAGGCGTGTGTGTGCGTGCGTGCGTGTGTGCGACAGAACGGCAGTGCCAAACAAAACACTGTCAAAATCTGGCTATGAAAAATGTACTCACGAAATCGTCGACCGTCAAAGAAGGAGGATTCTTTCGGATGAAGTGTGACTATTTCAGGATGATACGACAGTCTTTTCCATAAATCTGTACTTCCGCACTTCGGAAATCCAGCTATAAAAAAATAGGGCAGGCACCGGAGTGACTTTATCAAGCGACTTTCATTGTCGTAGAAACAAGGGTTCTTAAAATCTGGCAAAAACTTGAACGGACCCTGTAAAGACAATTAAGCAGTAATGTTCACAATGTATAAATGGATATATATATAGCTATGGAATCAAATTGGTTGCAGTTCAATGGGTTATGTTATGAAAATAAACATGCGGCCATTAATTACTCGATGTAGTGTGAGATGGTGATAATATAACTAGAAAAAAAAAATTTCCACGGCCGCATGTAGAGTTCTGACAGTCGCCGATGAAAGATAGTGGTTTGGTGACCCTTGGAAATTTCAATCAGTTTATTTTTAGCTGCCTATCGAATGAAGTGTATCAGTTTGCGTCTGGGAGATTTATAGAGTTAGCTTACTCTCCCATCTGTTTGTACACCTACCGTTATTTTATTTTATGTTATTTTACAACGAAAAGCATCATGGATAAAATAAATGTACAAGAATGAGCCATTTCATTCATCAGTTATCATCTATGACCTATTTGCTGTCAGTTGGTGATATATTTTGATTGACGCACAATATATTCCCAAATCTGAAAGCTATGATTTAACTGGTGAACAGCAAAATTAACGGAACATTACTTCTTACCGCTGTCATTCAGATCTTCACGAATAAATTTGGACATCTGATTGTAATCAGATTTGAGCGGTAAGGCTCGCTCCCCCATCAATTTAACCAAAAAGAAGCATGCTGCATCGATCCACTTATTCCTTTCAAAATATGTTACTCATCAAAGTACGAGTTCAATACATGTGCCACTTCATAATGCATCTTTCTTTTGTATCTAATAACGGCAAGATCCGATTGTTGCTTCAGAAAGGACGGAATTGTGATTTTTTAACCCCCCCTAAAAAGCAGGTTGCAGGTAGAAGAACAGTTTTACGTAGGCACACACACACACACACACACACACACACACACACACACACACACGCGCGCGCGCGCACACGCACACACACACACAAATTGTATGAGTTCTCATATGACTCGATTTTCAAGTAAATTGTGATAACTGAAATGTCGTTATTTGCTACACCAGTAGGTGTTATGATAAGTGTGTAATATTTTAAAAATACGATATGGGCCTAATGGAATACATATTAAACGTCACATGATAAACCTTGGTCTGTAGTGACCTTACCTTCCTTTTTTTAAGAAAGCATTCACGTCTTCCTAGTTCCTTTGTTCTGACGTTTTAACATGTATTTAATCACTCACGTAGAATCTACGAAAAAGAATACATGTATGCAGAACAAATGAAATAACATGAATTCCGTTTTAACATTTTTTTTTTAAATAAAAAAATTCAAGCTACAGTAACACAAATGTTTCCTTTGAATAAATCTTTGAATGTCTAAATTTGTCCAACATTCCGATTGTAAATAATTCTTATATGAAAGTATAGTACCAAGAATGTTAATCCTGGAAATATATCAGAACACGAGCATGAATTCGAAATACTGTAAGTGTATCGTTGACAATTGCTCAAAAAATAATGCTACAATTTTCATCATATTGGAGAAACCACAGTGACTATTTGTCTCAAAAGTTATAGATTGATCTTAACAAAATTCTGCCCCTCCACACTTATAACCCACCTCCTCCCTTTTCATACTGGGTCTGCCTGTCTATTTTATTTCTCTGTAGCACTACAGATATGGACCACATTCGAGAAATGTTCCGATGTTAAAAATATACTGGATTGGCGTAGTTGACCTTAATGTGATCATTCCAAGTGACTTTTGGTAATATGTTCCGATATAAAAAAATAGACAATAATCGGTGCTACTGCACACTTTCCTAGGTGCATGTGCGTTCCGAAACAAGAAAGCTCGTGATATGGAGCACGTGTCCAATTAAGGAGTTCCATTATGAAACACTGACATGAAATGTTATTCTTTTCTTAATCTTGGAAATGTTTTATTTATCATTGTTCTTTATATAATGCCTATGAGGCGTCAGTAGCCATTATGTACGGTTTATTTCGGCACAGATTGTAATATTTTATGGATCGGAAATTATTATGGTATTTTGGCATATTATTATTTTATTAATGATATCAGGAATAAGAATGCTCCAACGTAAAATAAAATTCACAATTGTGACTTAGTGGAGCTCAAACTACTCGTTCTATGGTAAATTTATGTAAACATGTTTCGATGTTAAAAATAGACAAATATGACTAATCTACCTCACATCGCACGTTCCAGAAACATGTTTTCGGCATGTTCTAATGTTAAAAATAGACAATCATGACTTAGTCGGCATAAAAAGAACAGTTGGTGGCGTGGGGCCGAGTCTAGAAAGAGATAAACAATGAAACGCTGACGTTAAATATTGTTCTAATTTAGCCTTTGAAATGTTTCTTTTTTATACTTCTTCCATGAGAACTATTATTCTATTTATGCATTCTATGGGACGACGCCATTATTTGCTATTTATTTTAACACAAAGTGCAATATTTTAAGTGTGGCCTTGGTTGTTGTAACATGGCATAGAATAATTTTATTGACAGTCCACCATATAATGATGTATTCTAGTTGGTTTTGGATACTAGTACAGTTCAGTGGAATCCGTTTGAACCCTTTATCAACGTCCTAATAATGTTGGTTTGGACTAAATGTTGTTTTGTGTACAAAATAACAGTAAGAAAATTGTTTACGTCTTTTGGAAGGATTCAGATGAATAATATAAAATATAAAAAATATATAAAACCATATAAATGATATATAAAAAACTAAATAGTTTATGTCGTTGATCAAAAGGACATTCGAAGAATAAAGATGAATGTTATATTCTAGGAAGGAATGTAAAAAAATCAAAGTTTCATAATTAGGTTACAAAAATTTGACATTTCTTCAAATAATTGGGATGGTAATATATAAATTTGTGAAAAAGTTATGCTTTCATTTAAGTTTTTCTTCCATTTTTAAATTGGAAAAAAAATGGTACATTATTTTTTATTGGCAATTTTGTGTTCAGTCATTGGATTTGCTTAACCTACCAAGTCTGTCCGACATTCCAACTCTTTAGAATTAAGCGGGAATTTAAAATAAAAGTCGGATAACCAAAACACAAAAATGTCCAAATATATCCAAGAGATAAGAAAACATGATCATAAATTTATCAGAAATCTATGATATTTTGTTTAAACTATACAAAAACAATTCATTTGGATCGGGATGAACTAAGACCATCCAACATTTGTTAAATAATTATTGCAATGAGACAAAAGAGATAACAAGACTACCACACACGACACACCATTCACGTGACATATTTCTAACTAGACTTAAAAGTGACAGCCTGGTTAATAAAAATGTCATTGACTTACATCATAGTTTGCAATGACCTTAAATTTTTGAGGCAAGAATTTGACCATGAATCAGTGAGATATTGTCAAGATAAATAAAAAAAAGTTTCATTAGAATCAATGTCTTTAACAGTTCGAGTTATACCCTTATATGGAAATATGTCACTGATATATATTTTCACATACCGTTACCTTGACCTTGAGGTAGATCTCTGACTCTGGTTTGTGACACACTACCAAATTGTTGTAAATAACTGGTTAAAATGTCATTAACATATCTAATAGTGTTTAAACCGTCAAGGATGTAAGTCAAAGTTACTTTATCCTTTGTTAAGACCTTCACCTTGAGAGAATAACATGGCAATGATGGGCGAAATGCCATCTAAAAACCGTATATATTTGAAGAGATTTTCATTTAATTCACGTGTCCAAAAGTAATACTCCTGCCAAGGATACAGGTCACCGAATCAGTTCCCTTTTTTGTGACCATAACCTTGAAGCATTTTGTATGGATATGGTACGCGACACATGGTACGGTCAAGATATATGCTTGGTCAATGTTTCGCTATGCCCAGGACTAATGTATACTAAAGGAAAGATGACTAGAAAACGACATACCTTGTTTGCCTTAAGGCAAATGTAATAAATATGAATTATATTTGCACTAAAACTTTGTTTGATGACGGCTAAATGATCCAAAAATTCAATTTCTTACAGGCGGATAATGCATTGTCATATGGTATTGATTACTGAGAATTTATACCGGTGATATTAAAGGATGCTCTCATTGTGTCTAGTGTGTCTAGCATCGTTTCTTTTAAATGCTAGTTTGTCAGGTAAATTAAATTTGGGTTTTGCATTTCGATTATACAATCGTGCCAAGCGCCAAGTGGTACATTGTTGTTAGCAACTGAGTAGTCCTTTCATCATTAAAGTTGAGCGAGAACTGAAGACCAAGTTTTTAAATTTTCGAATAATAATTTGCCAAATGTATTCCACAACAAAGTATGCATTCCACAACAAATAATGTGTAATCTTGACAGGGGATGAAATTCGGGATTGAATTAGAATCCATGCTTTTGATTTATTGACTTTGAATAGCCTTGTATTATGGACTGTTCATTTAGTGTTAATCCCATACAAAAATACAGGTGCGGGCGAAACATAAATAGTTGCTTTTCTTTGGAGAAGACAGAAAAGGTGTAGATAAAGGGTTATACAAGTGAAACGAAATGCAAGCGGGTAAATGGAAGGATATGTAATGGGTTGTTCTATGCTATTTATCTCAGGCCTCTATAAGAAAAAAAAACAGACTTATTCATAGATTAGCTTATGTGTCATCAGTGGGACGTCTACTTAGTAACATCAGCTTAATATATATATATATCTATATATACACACACACACACACACACACACATATATATATATATATATATATATATATATATATATATATATATATATATATATATATATATATATATATATATATATATACATATATTTATAAATATATATATATATATATATATATATATATATATATATATACACACATATATATATATACACACATATATATAAACACACACACATATATATATGTACACACATATATATATGTACACACATATATATATACACACATATATATATACACACACATATATCTATATATATATATATATATATATATATATATATATATATATATATATATATATATATATATATATATATTGCTACGTGAAAAGGGGAAAAGGGCTCACGTACTCAGCAAAAAAGAAAAGAGTGAAAGCCAACAAGCTTTGTATATTTCAACAAAACAAATTATTTCCCTAAACAACAATGTAAAAATTGGTAAATAGGACTTCAGTTGTTGAATAAAATCCGAATATGAGTCTAAGAATACAAACACAAGTCCTTTCACTAAATAGTCTTATAAGAATCCAGGTTCGAGTCCCGACGATGTACAAATATGGAAAGAGATGACGTCAGATTTAGTCCAATATATGAATAACAATAATTCTTCACTTGAATCACAGTCTTTGTTTCCGAATAATTCCAGAATTTGTTCCCTTCAGTATCTTTCAGAACTTTTTATAAGAAAGTCAACTTGTTGAGTGTCAAGGAAAATAAATTATTGAATAAAAAAAAAAATCAAACGAAGAATAAAATATTCTGGCAACAAATTTAAAATAAATACATAGATACGCCTTGTTTCTTCAAGGTTTTGAATGACTGCGTAAACAAATATTAAGAATGCGTATTTAACCTCTAAAATACCACTTCAAATCTCGCGAGATTGGTCATGTGGTCATTAATACGCTAGTTTTGTCAATTTGTCCAAAGAAGTCCGACCTAAAAACCAATGATAAAAATAGGTTGTTTACAAGCATTGATCACGCGGAGAAAGTAGGTTCGTGATGCTGACCAATCATTTTAACTTCCTGTTGAATTGTTACAAATGTAAGGCGAACTAAATGCCAACCCACACGTATTGCTATTTCGTCTTAAATAAGCAAAGTTTGTGCTAAAATTATATCTCACTACTAAAATAGAAACCCGAATCTGATAAAAAATATTCATTGCAATTAAATACAATGACACAAAAATGAAATAAAAAGCAGTTTAAACCTTTCACAAAAGCAATTTAATCACAAATACGCAACAATATATATATATATATATATATATATATATATATATATATATATATATATATATATATATATATATATATATATATATATTGTCTAGTTGCAGCCACCAACATAATGTTATTGTAAGCAAGACAAATGTTAATATTGCATAAGAGAATGGTGCAAAAGTTTAATTGATAACCTTAACACGTCACAAGAGTCATCAGATTGCATTGAAAATAGGGCTGACTTGTTAAAATTTATATTCTGTCCTGTAGTGGCTTTCCTAAATCAAGGACATAATATTCTTAATATTACCTGTCACTTTCCGACAATTGTCGTTCCCAAACAATGCGGGCATAGGCGACCGCAGCATAGGTCAAACTGTGGGTCAAGTGACCCCTACCATACTGCAAATATAATTTCCGCAAATGAAGCTGAAAATATCACAAGATTATGTTCAAAATCTTTGCAAATGTTAGCTTTAATTTGAGGCTGCTTACTATACTAACTCTCCCGTGCATGACTGACCCCACCTCCGCAAAAATACTGACCCACCCACCCTGCAAAAATTCCTGTGGGCACCCATGAATGCGGGATATTCAATACAGCGATAAATGTCATGGACGCCTATAGAACCCATTAGTTCTAAATAATGATAAATCATGTTGTAAAACTGCTATAAGGAGTAGAAAAATATTAGAAAGACCACTCTTTATTATTTTGAATCAGAGTGTACGAGCTTTGCATGTAAGCTCGAATTCGATCACACCTATTTTCGGTGAAGAAACATCGTCTATGAATATTGCTCTTACTTGTGCAGATACAGTCTAAAAGAATTGAATGATAGACATTTCTGACGCCCGTGAGACTCATTATGCTGCCTAGCCAATAAATTATGGGATGGGCGATAGTATTGTCAATTTTATTTCGTTTGTCCGTTCGTAAGTGCGTAATTCTGAACGTTTAATTCTGCGTTCGCTTAAAAAAACCCAGCCTCTACACATTTTCAGAATTATTGTGTCTAAAATGGACTGCTAATCTGAAACATAAAGATTCGTTTATACATGGATACGTTATACTGAACACATATTATTTAAAATAAAAATTTTCTTTCAACAAAAGTACGACTCTTTGTATTAAGAGATATAAAATACATTCACTAACTTTAGGATTTATTTATAAATACTTTTTCACGTTACAACACATTTTAACAAGAGTTTCCATACTTTGGAAGATTTCTTCTTTCAACCTATTGATATAGTTTATTCTTTTAAAGGAAACCTATACGGTATATCCAAACGAATGTCCCCTGTTTACAATTTAGTTAATATAATTCTATATTATTTAATATTTTTTTTAATTAAAAGTTTAATTAATATTAATATTAGTAATATCATACAAATGTATCCCTTAATTCTTTAAGACTAGAAGAGTATCTCAAATAAAAAAAATGTAATATATTATGATTATTTATTTATAAATACTTTCGCACACCATAATGTTTTAATATTTATTTATTTTATAGTTTAAGTTCTGATAAGCTGTTGAACATTGATTATGAAATGTTTATATATATATATATATATATATATATATATATATATATATATATATATATATATATATATATATATATATATATATATATATATATATATATGTGTGTGTGTGTGTTTTTATATTCATGATTTTAGTTATTGTGTTTGTACATAATAATAAAAATAGGAATAAAACTGTTTATCTCTATTTATCCACAAATGAGTATTAAGAAATAAGGGTATTTCTTTTCCCTTTTGGATACTATTGTAGCATTAATGGGGTACACACTGGTTGTTAGGTTCTTCCAATCTGGTTGCGCATGGTCATTTTTCCAGTCTCTAATTAAACATTAGAAGTAATGCTTGTGTCCGTCTAGATTCTAGTTATAAGAACGAGCTTGATGTCGCCACTAAGATGACACAGGGAAGATGGTGCTCTTGTTTGGGTCAAATCTAAGAAAAATACTTTTCTAAGTCTGAAGGCATACAAAATTCAACATTTTTGACAGTTTAAATATTTAGTTACAAGTACAAATTGACATATAAAAAAGTTCTTCACACTCATTTAAATTCTGAATCAAAAAATATCTACGAAAGTTTTGTATTTTTGACCATAACCCATGAACCTCAAAAGCGTTTAATATTTCTCATTTTGCAAGGTATTCTCTCTCCATATTGATTTTATTTGTAGATTAGAAGTCCTAATTAGACCTTCTGGGGACAACAATTTAATGAAGATTGTGGCCATAATTGTTGTTGCTGTTGTTGTTTTTTGTTGTTCTTTTTTTTGGCTTAACGTCATTTTTCAGCACACAAAAGACTACACATGGCGGCCAGTATTAATGGTGGAGGAAGAAACCGGGAAATCCGCGGAAAGAACCACCAACCCACAAGAAGATACTGGCGGCCAGAATTGTAAATTTTAAAATATGGTTTAGCTAATCTCTACAAAGAAGAGAACAGACATTTCATGACAATGTCATTTCTGCACACAAAAGATAATGTACATATTTAGAACTCGGTGTCTTTATTATTATTCATCTTAGACAACGGTTTGGAGTGGCTTTGATGCTTTGTTAACTTTTGCATCATTTTATGCTTTAATTTGTTTTTCTCCTGCACCAATCATCAAAGTAATAGATATTTCAGCAAGTACCACACCATTACAACAAATAAAGGTCGTTGTGACCTATATAGAATCATGACACGTGGGATGGCGATATATCTTGCTAAGAATAAAGCCCATATTGCACAATCAGGCCACTATTACAAATATTTTACGCTTCACTAACTATAGCTCAATTTTGTGATTCAAGTTCATTTCTCAGGCACTGATCATGCTATAACAATCGAACTTAAATAGTGTGTATGCATCTAACCCTTGAAATGAAAGGTATCTATGGCCTACATTTCACATTGTATTGGCTCAGGTCAAGTTTTGATTTTGTTCGTAGTTTGTGGGGGATTTTTTTGCATGCTGTATACATACTATCCTACTTAGAATCACTACACTCTGTGATACGATGCAATGACTACACACTCGTTGCAAGTAGACGACTCTAGGACCGAGCATGCTCAGTGAATTATTTTAAAGATTTTATTATAGGGCCCTGTTAAGGTCAAAGTCCTGAAACTTGACAATTGCATGCAACTCATCTTACATGGTAATTTCAACCTACGTATGATATTTTACGAACCAAGTTAAAGTATTTGCTTTTAGCATGTTTTTATCATACTTTATGGGTACAGAAGTCTAGTTCTTACCACTGCAGTTGAGAGCAGAAATAAATATTTCTGTATGGGGTAAACATTTCAAGTTAGGATTGTACATTAATAGTTTAATCTTAAAAAGACAATTGTGTATTGTAAATGTGAATAAGTAGGTGGCAGAATGTGAATGGGATGAATTTCACGTGAGGATTCAGCTGTAGTGGCAAATCAAGGTAACGACTGATGCGTGAACAACGTCTTTAATGGTGGCTTTACAGGCTGTCACTTTAATGTTTCTGTTTTGGTCTGTGAAAACCATCAGGTAAAATCTGGCTTCTGTGAGTGGGATGTGAACACGGATAGTAGCTTCCGAAGAAGGTTTTAAGAATAGTGATTTAGAAAAAAGATACAAGACTACGCTCTATACTTCTACGTCCATACCTCAGAAAAAGAATTCCTTTTTTATTTATATGTTTATGTCTTTATGTCCTTCTAAAAGACAAATATCTCGTTGGCAATATATCTTTTGTCTAGAATGATAATCAATGTTTACCAAGGTATGTAATCGGTTATTACATTTTGTTATAAGTTAAATGGTTTAAAATATAAATATTCTTTTAAAAATGGCATCATTAATAATCGAATGATTCATTAATAGAAACATATTCAAATTCACCCATTGGTATCAAAGAAGCATCATTTTTGTCATGAATCAATATAATTATTGCGGTTTGAAAACAGGCTGAATTAAAAAAGGCAAGCAAACAAATGCTATAAAAAAGATCGTTAACGACAGTTTCCCCAGCGTCAGTTTCTACATGCTGAAGTATTGCATCGTAGTCTTTCGTTTTAAAATCATTAAATTATACTATTCAAAATTTATTTATCGATCAATGTGATACAACTGAGAAGCCGTCTATATTATTAGAATAGATCGATACATTCAGAAAAAAAATTCCCATTGCTTAATATCAGCAAGATTTTCCCTGGCATAAATAGTATGCAAAGTCATTTTATTTCTCGATATGAATTTTTGTGATTTTCCATAAATACCAATTTTGCCGGTGTTTTGTGTCATGGATTGGTGGACTTGTCGTGAAGAGAGTAAACACTGGCATAATAGTTGACGGCTTGGGTAGATAACTACAAATCATTAAGGTTACTGATTCGCCGAAGATTGAAGAAAAGAGGTAATCACCTGGATTCTTTGTGTGTGCAGTGGAGGTAAGCGACCTGCTCTACAAAATTACCTCACCTGAAGTCTGCAATTTAGATGATCCCTTTGACTATTTATAACAAACAGACTATACTAATTTCAACAATGACGAACTGTTGTTTGCACATGAAATAGAAATAAAATATATTTAAATCATAGCTTAGCCAAAATAAAACATGCATGACTCAAGTGAGTACAACCGAACTACCGTGTATTTGCTTATAAGTCAAGTCAAAACTATAAACAATAAAGATCCTGATCAGCCGTAGGGTAATGCTCCTGCAGATCAGAGTCTATGATGTTTGTTCTAATGATTACTCCTAACAAACTGCGCAGACCCAAACTGCCGGCGCATTATGCGACGGCAGATTTGGGTTTGTGCAGTTTGCATATGGTCTAGGCTTAAAATCGAGTGGAGATGGTATTCTTAACACATCTAACTTCGTATTTGCGTCTCATCGCAGTTCAACTTTATTCTCTTGACAATACAAGGTTGCATATAATTGTAAGACTAATATATTCCAAGCAACACGACCTAATAAAACAAGAGGCCTGTGTGTTCCTGAGATTTTTCACGTGGCTAGAAAAAAGTACGGACAGTTGGTTAAGAAATTTTGGTCAATAGGATTGTTTTATAGACATTTCTTCTAATCCTCGTTATTACATGTGTTACGAAGAAAAGATTGCTCTGTTTTTTGGTAATTTACGTCCATAACTAGTAGCGTATCAGCACTTTTGCAATACCGAAAATGGTTTATGCAAGGATTCTTTCTGTTAAATTTGGTCATGTTCTGTGAACGTTGTTTTTATAAATGAAACTGATTGAATTGTTTTAAAAAAATTCAGTAAAAGTCTCACTGTTTGAGGTTACATCAGCAGCATTTGTATATTTGAAATCCATTAATGCACAGACACTTCCTGTCAAACTCTGTCAAAGACATTTTAGCTATTTCTAGATGAAGTTATTTTCGATCTTTTCAATTTTATCTTTATGAAACTCGGAATCAGTTCTACAAATTGTAAAACTCTTTGTGTCAATACACTTTATGACAAAGTTGGTTAAATTCTGCTGTAAAGCGAATTAAATACCTGAATATTCATGCTATACCAGATGCATACATTGAAACTATTTTGGTGTTTTTACTAACTTCCGCTCGTCAGTTTCCTTAGAAGCACCATATCAAAATTTACACATTTTTATTTACTTTTCATTCCATTCACTATATATATATATATATATATATATATATATATATATATATATATATATATATATATATATATATATATATATATATATATATATATATATATATATATATATATATATTATACGAAAAGCATAAGAAGATGCATTGAAAACAAAACAACACAAAACTGCGTTGATATTTTGTTTCGGGTCAAGAGTAGGTGTAAGGGAGAATAACTCGTGTAATGTTGTGTACCAAATGAGATATACATAGTATTCCTACGACAATAAACGCGTTCTTTCTCCCGATTTGGTATAAAAACACAACTACAATGTTACGTTTATAGTGGACATAAATCTTGAAGACCTGCCTAACGCAAGAGTATTATTAAACTCATATTATGGAAAGTGCTCAACTTTGATTACTGTGCCTACTACGTCAGTGATTACTATAAGTATGCAATGTTTTCTTCAAAAATAATACGAGTGTACGAATGATACTGTTTGTGGTAATCTGAATGTACGAATGATACTGATTGTGGTAATCTGAATATACGAATGATACTGATTGTGGTGATCTGAATATACGAATGATACTGATTGTGGTAATTTGAATATACGAATGATACTGATTGTGGTAATCTGAATATACGAATCATGATCTATTATAATTATATTAATGCATGATCGGCATCGTCGCAAAATGCACTAGCAAATCTGAGTCAATGCAGTTTCTTAGGAGTAATTAGCATAACGAAACACGTAGACATTGATTTTCGGTACGCAATGCTACGTATAACAAAGCTGGGTTTATGTCAGTGTATCCCCCAGGAGTGTAAAACTGAGGGTAAAAAAAAACCCTTGGTGTCAAAACTGGGGGTCAAATAAAAAATCTGGGGGTCAAAAATGTACCGATAAATTTTCATCTAATCCATACTTTTTCAGCTGGAATAAGATATTGCAATTTGCACAATACTCTCTCTCTCTCTCTCTCTCTCTCTCTCTCTCTCTCTCTCTCTCTCTCTCTCTCTCTCTCTCTCTCTCTCTCTCTCTCTCTCATACAAATAAACTAACAGGCACAATTAACATAATGCATTTTCCATTCAAAGGATTCTTTTTATTAGTTAATTTTTTTTTAGTTTAAAGTAGTACTTTTAAGTCTCTTTATAATTTTCCGTAGCAATATTATAGACAACACATTACATATAAGCCATTACAAAACTCCATATATATCTTATTGACAAAACGAAAGTTAATTTACTGCCTGTCAAAAAGTGTGTACTATCATCGGTTTCATTGCACATAGTCCTAAAACACATTTATCCAAAACTCAGAGGGTAATGATTCATCTTCTCTTTAACAAGTTACACTTGAACTTTTATCTTTCTTTCGTTGCAGCAAAGTTAGCAAAATCTGCAACAACCCCTTGAATTTGTAATCCAAATAATGAATTGGTCTCTGCAATTACTTATTCCTTTGTTCTGAAAGAATGTTTTAGGTAATAATGTGTTCAAAAGATATCTTGTGGTGATCATGGGGAAGATTCTAAAAATTCTCAAACGATGTCACGAAAGGATTATTCAATTGTGTAGTCTTCGCAATCACGAAGTTACACCGATAATCCCAATGCCTTGGATGTGCCATATTCTAGTCAAGGGAATATTTTATTCGTTTTTCATTAGAGTCAGATCCATATTTACTTTTTCGTGTTCTGCTTCTTTCACTTTCTTCGCTAATGATTCTTAGTGCACGCTGTTTTCATCTCGAGATCACATTTTATTGCAACAAGAATTGAGGTTAAACATCTGGACATCTTTCTGAACTCTACAAAATCGCGTGAAAGCTCGCGAGATCAGGGGAAGCTACTCTGTCATAATATTGCCTAATGGTAGTCTGGTTCTCTGCTCTGTATGCTCAGTATTACAGGGTGCAACACAGAGAGCATACAAAACAGGAAACCGGAAGAAGTATTCACGATGCCATCCCTAATGATGAATAATCGAAGTATACACGATTCCATGTCTAATGCAACGCGTTGGATATTAAATAAATCGTGATTATATTTTGCAACTTCTTTGCGTCAAAAAAACACACAGCAAAGATTTCTGTGCGTCAATTTTCTCCAGTATGCGTCCCTGACGCACAACTGTCCGTAAAGGAAACACTAGTTTATGTTGCTTGCAGTTGGGATAGACATGTAAGGGAGTACACACGGTGAATGCAAGATTGAAAAGAATTGATTCTCAGAGCATCTGATAGCAAATTAAAGTGTCTGCAACAATGTTTGTATCAATCTATATTGGTGTGGTTGTTGTGTTCAACTGTTCATGATTCTGGTAATTCTTGATGTGACTTAAAACTACTATGCACCCAAAACTGACGAGTATGTACTACATCAATTCTCCCACCCCTGCAACTAATTACATTTTAATATGATTTTTCAGAAATATCTACAAGAATATGAGTTTTTACAGCAAGCCAGATAATGGCACTCAATACTTGGTTTATCTCATATAAAGTGCTAGTTTTTCCACCCAGTGGTACTAAATACGTTTTTCTGGTGAAAATTTACAAGGGCCTCGTGCCATATTAACTTCTGGATGAATAAGTCATCGGCCTTGAATATTCAGGACTATCCAAACCAGCCATTCTTCAAAGGTTTATAATGTTAAGACTGTCGAACAATATATCGTAATGTTGTTTATTTATGGCATGGTTGTAGTTTTATTTTAATTCACCTGTACTGGATGACTTTTAGTCGGGGAAGACATTTTCTGTAGGGTGTAAAAACAGCTAGTGTTTCGCGAAGATCATAGTAAGCTGTGTTTGAATCATGGTTGGACCTATAAACAAAAAATCTAACCCAAATTTCAAATTGTCGCTATTTACCCAAGATTTTATTGATATGGTGTTTGATATGGAATCCACATTATAAGTCCATTAGAAGAAATATGACCAATGATATTCATAATCCTGCTTACCGCATTACATGTAGTTGTAGTACTGGTATTCCGAATGGAATGGTGCTATGTATGTATGTATGTATGTATGTATGTATGTATGTATGTATGTATGTATGTATGTATGTATGTATGTATGTATGTATGTATGTATGTATGTATGTATGTATGTATGTATGTATGTATGTATGTATGTATGTATGTATGTATGTATGTATGCATGCATGCATGCATGCACGTACGAATGAATAATAATAATAATAATAATAATAATAATAATAATAATAATAATAATAATAATAATAAATGTACTCATGTTAAACAAAGCTTAATAAAATAATAATTATGCATATTTAGATCGTATGACTGATGTTACTTACGAATGGATATTGTTGCATGCAAACGAATACTAAAGCAGAAAACATTTAGGTTTGTTTATTTAACGCAGCATTCTGCAGTTAAGCATGTTTATATGAATATAATTAGTGTGTATATGAATAATAATTAGACTATTATATATAAGAAAGGTATCAATGAACGATCTAGTGCAACAATACACTAACCCATATATATATATATATATATATATATATATATATATATATATATATATATATATATATATATATATGAGAAACTATAAATTTAACGACGTTTGTCGCAACATATACAGGATAAATGGAATGAAAGTTGCATTTTTATAAGACCATTGTGAGATTTAAAATTTTGTATTTAAATCAGCCATGAGCCCAATTTACTTAGTGACATTTTACTAAAAGCGGAAGATTGACGAGTCAACTGGTTGAATATATATGATATTACACAATGCCCTTTGACAACAAATTTCTTATCCGAAGATCGTCGCTCCACTTCGTTCCTCATTGACTCTTGACGTATGTAACTAACCAGGATTGTTTTCGCCAGGTACACTCTCGTTGATGAGAGTTAACGCCCCTAGCAAGAGAAATCAATTAGCCAATGAGACGGTTCATTCAGTGACTACTTATATGTTTGTACACATGCTTCATGAAGGACAAACTTCCATATCGACATTGAAAATTGGAGAACTTAATCTATAACAGTTTCCACACTACAATTGCTAACTTTCCACAGGCTTTGATTTTGAAAGTAAAAGAACCTCTCTGGTTTTGTTCCATGTTATCTATGTTCTGTAAAAAAAATAATTATGTATGCCATATGTATTGCTAAAATAATATTGAATTCCATTTAGCGTAAGATTGATGGGTGTAATTTAGGTTGGACAGTATGCGGCTTAGCCTTACGTAAAATTTTCATCTCTCAAAAGAATGCTAGTTTTGCTTGGCAATTTACACTTCAATGATTTAAGATGTAAATTGAAAGAGAAAAACGATTAGACACCTATATTAAAAATTATATTTTATAATTAGTATATTTGCCCTTTTAGTTATCATTGTCTGCACTTGCAAATTAGCTTTGTCCGTTTTAATAAGTGCTAGATTTACGTTTTTTTTTTACTAGTTCAGTTTCAGTTTTCAAGCATATGGGAGCAGCAATTAATTGTCGGGTTGTTTCCATTGTACCACATCAAATGAAACACAAGTCATGTCACAGTAACTGTCATATTGCTTATTGTACATGCAAATAAATTTGTCTTACACCTATCCTTTTTATTAGAAGGACTTAATAACGGAAGAACGGAACGAAGGTGCTATTGTTTGTTGATTGAACGTCGATTATTTCGAATGATCTTCTCATTCAAATATAACGAATAATTTAATTGGATGATTGTGCTTATGCTAAGTGCTTATTGCAAGGGTTCTTGTGAAAAGAAGTGGATTAACGACCATTGACTAGCAAAGATGTTATGACTGAGTTCGACCAATCGTAATAAACAATACCATTCAAAACAACGGATAAATATATGCATTTATTGTAAAGCTTACTTGAAGTTACAGTAAGATTCTTAACAGTCTGAACTCTAACCATTAAACCAGGTGAATTAAACGAGACACCGTATATGATTCTAAGCTACCAATGCTTATTTTGGTATACAAGAATCTAATGTCATCTATGAAATCGGCACATCTGATTTGAAGCAAATAATTATGTAGTACAATGCACGTAGGTACTTCAAGGTGACAATCATTATCAGGTAAAGTGTGTTATTGAATTATCTTTTCAGATTTGGAATAAATTTGTTGGTGAAACTCTTAAAAATATTATTCTGATTAAATCTATATATGGTGGAGATTTGATATCCGGCAAAAATAATTTTCTAATCGACAGATATATTTAGCTTTGTATGACATGAAGCATTTGGAGTAAGGGAGACTTATCGTCAGCAATTATGTGTTCCGAATGACAATTTTCACTCTCATGAACATGAAAGCTACAAAGCTTTTGTGTCATTTATGTTAATAAAGTATTATGCGTACATAGCAACTGGCCCCACTTGCAGCAGTCTCTCCAACAAGGACGTAAACAGATGAACTTTGTGAAAACGAATGGTGTGTGTAGATGGCGTGTTCAACAATAATGGCGATATGTCTAAAAACGGATGACGTAAAATACTGACAAGAAATTCACGCAAGTGTTCAAGACGTTTAAAATGCACACAAAATTGCTTGAAATCCTGGTTGATTCTGGTCAAAAACAAAATTTGAAAACACTGGCAATCACTGCTCTTATTTATGGAATCGTATAGGAAACACATTTGAAACTCAAATACGTCATAGATCTGATGAATGTAAAGCTGCATGCGAACTTTAGCAAGATCCAACAGTCATTGGTAATGATATGCTATGGAAACCAAACTTTGGGATGATCATGTAATTCTGCAAAAGTTGATGAATAAAGCTGTAAATCTTAATAATGTACTCAGTATGGAATTGTGTGTCAGCTTGCTTGAGATACAATGTTAGGTGGCTGAGCTTTTCATTTACCATTTCGCATTTAAATAACATCATAGAGTCGATCTTATTTTTTTTTAGTTTCCATTAGACTGCATGATAAATTTGGTTGTTATCCACTACACCTCATGTGGAAACAAAAATTATAAGGCAACGGCTACAAGGGGCCCTAACTTCCTAAATAATGACAAAGTTGACTCAAATCGAACTCAGCTGAGGTGTCCCGAATATAAAGCTGCAAATCATATTTTATTGAAATCCAACGATTTTCATTATAGTCATCATGGGTAATCCAATTGTCGATGGATGGACAGACAGAATAAAGCACTGGCTCACAACACTATTATTGTATTGCTCTGTCTACTTTGTCTAACGGAACCCTGACCCATATGCTACACATATTATGACAACCCTCATCGCAAGATCATTTATTTAGCGATGAAGACTTAGCAAACATTTTCACATTTAATTCACTGCGAACATAGTTGCTATTGTTCAGTGACAAAATAGGGATCTGGGTTACGGGAAGGTTTACCTTGATGTCAAAGGTAGCTTAAGTTTAATTACAGTTTTCCCTGTTCAGTTCTGTAAAAATATCTATTAACCACTATCAGCATTCAATGACTCCTTTCCTTGGAAGCAATACAAAATCTTAAGATATTGCTGCTTAAAACGTGAACTTGAATCGTATTTACTTATTGGCACAAGTCAACGTTAATACTAAACGTAATTAGTATCAGTACTCATTTCCGTAAAACGTACGTACGTACATACCTACCTACATACATACCTACATACATACCTACCTACATACATACATATATACCTACCTACCTACCTACCTACCTACCTACCTACCTACCTACCTACCTACCTACCTACATACATACATACATACATACATACATACATACATACATACATACATACATACATACATACATACATACATACATACATACATACATACATACATACATACATACAAGTACACATACATACATTTCCTTTCTGAGAAGGTAATATACACAAAGATTCATTATTTTGATTCCATTCGTAATCTCTTCTAAGCATCGCTGCATCTACATACATACATACATACATACATACATACATACATACATACATACATACATACATACATACATACATACATACATACATACATACATACATACATACATACATACATACATACATACATACATACATACATACATACATACATACATACATACATGTACACATACATACATTTCCTTTCTGAGAAGGTAATATACACAAAGATTCATTATTTTGATTCCATTCGTAATCTCTTCTAAGCATCGCTGCATCTACATACATACATACATACATACATACATACATACATACATACATACATACATACATACATACATACATACATACATACATACATACATACATACATACATACATACATACATACATACATACATACATACATACATACATACATACATACATACATTTCCTTTCTGAGAAGGTAATATACACAAAGATTCATTATTTTGATTCCATTCGTAATCTCTTCTAAGCATCGCTGCGGTTCAAGGTATTGAAAGCAAGGAGAAAGATTTAGTTCCATAATAAACAAATATTTCATAATTCAGTTTATATTATATTTTACACCTTATAGGCTGACCTCAAATTACTTAATAACAGTTCCATTTAAGATGCCAGATCAAGTATATCATGTAGTAAAGATATGGTTATTAATTATAGTCAGCTAGTTGCCCACTGCAGGCTGTTTGTGTTTTACAAAAGGTATGGAAGAAACAACCAATGATTACTTAACTCTTTGTCCCGTGTATTAATAGAGACATTTAACGGTGTGTAAATGTGACAATCCTAACATTATCTATGATGATATTTGCAGGGACAAATGAACATGGCAGATGAACCGAACCATACAGTAAACTTAGGTAGGTAGTTATATTTTGATCCCATAGCTCGAACACGTAATTTAGACGATGAAGCAATGGACAACAGACATTTTACCATATATAAGGTTTTGTCACTTACTTCTTTGAGAAGACTTTTCAACTCCAAAATGTCGGTCACAAGGGGAGGAGGTCCAAATGTATAGCAGGTTAAAGGGTATAAGACGTAATTAAATCTCCAAACGAAGTCACTAATTAGAAACATATTGGTTATCATCAGAACAAGGCAGATCGACAAAAAGCTCATTGCTCTTTTCTTGAGCATCATTTTCAGAATTAAGCAAAGCACAGCCTGATAACTTTCATAATCGGTCCTACCACACCCTGTCAACATCCAGTACTGAATGGCTGATATCTCTGTCAGCGATATATAAGAGCCGTATCCATAAACTTCTAGCGTAATCAATAGGTTAGAGCGGCTTGCTAAGGCTGCAGTTGAACAGACCTTGGCACCGCGCCATTTATAAATATTTATAAGGATTAGTACTGAAAAGAAGTCGCGGTGCAGACAACAAAACTTAGCTATATTATTTTGCTCGTTAATGATAAAAGCAAGGAGACTTCAGATTCTAAAATACCTTCTAACAATTTTCAGGTCAAAATTTTGGCACAACCGAGAGATCCCAATGAAACAAGGAGTTCCATCACATGTAACAAACTGTACTGAATAGTAATTGAGCAGACGTCACTGTTTACCTTGATAAAAATATGAAGAAAATATAGAAATATACTATCGTGTTGTAATTGATATCATGAAGCTTTTTTTTTCAGTGAACATTCATATATGCTTACAATAAAGTTTGCAAGACTGAGTTTTTTTTGGTCAAGCTAATGCAAATATCCCAATTAAGTATTATTGTATTACAGCATTCCCAAAGAGATCTACTCTCTTTTTGTACAGTAACTGGGTAACAGAGCTTTCAGCAACATAGATTAATTTAAAGATTTCACTTTGTGAATGAAATTCTCCACTAAGCATTTCTCCATTAAATTTTTTCACAGCTACGTTATAATGCAGTTTTGTGCATTATTTGGTCATAAAGTTGAATGGAAATCATCAAACTTTACTAAGTAATAATGTCCATAGAGCTTGCATTTTCTGTAGAAAAACTTTGTTGGTAGGAACTGACCGTACATGATGGTAATGGTGACTATTCTGGAACGAGCCATGTCACATCCATCAGCTTTGTCATACCAGACATGATCTTCAAGAATGAACACAACAACAAACCTATTATCGGTTTATGATTGGATGTAGCTTTCCAATGAATACATGTAAAGTTTCAGTAAGTAAACAGCCAGGCATAAAAGTTAGACCCCTAAAATAATCTAACTCTCCAAAAAGAAAATCATTATGATGTCATGACAGCTAATAATCAGGTGACATAAACCGATATACATTGTATATTCACTGATATTACATCTGTCTAGATATAGACTGATGTCTGTAGTATATATGGATATTCCCTGATATTACATCTGCCTAGATATAGTGTGATATCTGTAGTGTCTGTGCATTCACTAATATTGCATCAGCCTAGATATAGTATGATGTCTGTAGTGTCTATATATACACTGATATTGCATATGTCCAGATACAGAGCGATGTATGTAGTGTCCTGGTATTCACTGATATTGCATCTGCCTAGATATAGTATGATGTCTTAAGTGTCTGTGTATGCCTCGATATAGACTGATATATGTAGCGTCTTGATATTAACTGATACTGCATCTGCCTCAATATAAAATCATGTCTTAAGTGTCTGTGTATGCCTCGATATAGACTGATATATGTATTGTCTTGATAGTAACGTATATTGCATCTGCATCAGTATATAAATGTCTGTGGTTTCAAGATAATTGCTAACACTGTATCTACCTAGATATATATTCATGTCTATAGTGTCTGGTTACTCAATGATATTGCATCACCTCGACATATATAAATGTCTGTAGTGTCTAGATATCTACTGATATTGCATTTGCCTTGATATAGATTCATGTCTGTAGTGTATATGTATTCCTAAATAATGCATCTGCCTCGATATTGATTGATATATATAGTGTATGGATATTCACTGATATTTCATCTGCGTTAGTATATATAGACATCTATATTGTCTAGATCTTCATTGATATATATATATAGTGTCTAAATATATTTAGACACTATATATATATATATATATATATATATATATATATATATATATATATATATATATATATATATATATATATATATATATATATATATATATATATATATATATAGTGTCTAAATATTCACTGATATTGCATATGCTTAAATACAGACTGACATAGGTAAAGTCTGGATATTCACGCTGTTATATATGCATTGATACAGATTCACGTCTCTGCTGTCTAGTCAGATAATGTATATCCTATATCTTTTATATAAAAAACATTTAGTTTTTATTAGACCGCTAAGCTTTCGTGAAGGTAAACATATACATTCTTAGCCGCAAAAAAAAACATTATTCATTAAATGGAATGCACCTCGTTAACAAAAAGACAAGGTGTATTTTGCATCAACAATAATGTCACATAAGCAGAGAGTGATCATCAAGCCAAGTTTTTAATTTTGAAAGTTCGTTCACTGGCATGATACATCAAAAGACAAGAGTCACTTGAACGAATTGACGCTCGACTGGCCTAATAAGAATTTCTCGAACTTTGTAATAAGGCCGTTTCTTCATTTTGACTATTGCAATCGTGTCTGATAGTCTGTATCAATAGTAATATATTTAAATTAGCTCCTGTAGCAACATTATTGGATGCAGACTAGACACCATATTCATTTTGGTCATTAGCATTCGCTTGGTGAAATCCCATGTAAATATCACAATCTAGTTTTAAAAAAGTAGTGGCAACAAGATTTGTAAGATGGCCATCTTTGTTGCCATATTGAATTTCAGATCGGCACCATTTGTTTTAGTTAGACCAATTTGATGCTATATAAAAGCCTGACCATTAATTTAATATGCCAATCACTTCAGGAGGAGTAACAATAATAAAGATTGCCGTGATGTCAGCCATTTTAGATATGAGAGTACCACCAATTTGATTTAGGTGGCGCTCCGCAGTTTTGTATTGTAATTATAAAGAAAACTTATTTCCACGGTTTTCCTGACTGTGTATAGTGTCTATTTTAAAGACTTTGTATATCTTACTTTTTGTTAAACGAACATTATTCCCCTTTATTTAGGTGTATTGATATGTATGTTACAAAGTAAACAATTTGCAGGGACAAATGAACATGGTAATTACTTAAGATGTGCACATATAAAATAACTGCTAGCTCCGCTTGGCCATTTTCACATCCTGAAATTCCGAGGTAAATTTTGAAAAAGCCGTTAATGCTTTTTATACTTTTATATTTAGTAGTTCATTCAATGTAATCTCTGAAGCTGGTATTGTCTAGTCTGGCAAAATTCGTTTACCATATTTTAACAGCTATTAAAGAGTGTACTTTATACTACTTCAAGATGATTTTTAGAGCGCATGGGACAGACATTTTGTGAGATGTGTGCAGATCTTTAGAGCACATGGAAGCCATGATTTCAGTTAGCTGTGTGCTGATTTATAGAGCACATGGGATTTTGATCAAATTTGTGCTGACATTTAGGATACATGGGAGCAGTCATTTTGGTTAGCTGTATGATGAGATCATGTTTAATTTCTGTAAGTACAATACCTAAAGAAATTTAAATCACAGTTCACGAAAGTAACATAGAGGCATGCCAACATTCTTCTCCACTGTGCATGTTACAAATGCAAACAACTTCAACTTGCACCTGTCTCTCTCACAAGTTCATAATATATGTAGAGCTCGTGCTTAGAATCAAATATATACCATACAAATTCTCTTGATTAAACTAGTGTCATGAAAAGTAGTGATAATTCGATTTTCAAGACAACTGGCACGAGGGCCATGTCTGACGTCAGATAAGCACAATATTTAACTTAATCCCACATGGAGTCGTAGAGTGAAAATTGCATATCAAAATCACTTTCCATTCCCGTCTAATAACGATAACAAGATTTTCAAGATGGTTGGTGAGGAGAGAATATTAAATCGTTAGATCGGCATTATTTTCATTTATGATTAACCACACATCATGTGATGTCTTTTATTGAAATGCCATGTAAATATGAATTTACTTTCAGAACGAATAAAAATGATAATAATAATAATAATAATAATAATAATAATAATAATAATAATAATAATAATAATAATAATAATAACAATAATAATAATAATAATAATAATAATAATAATAATAATAATAATAATAATAATAATAATAATAATAATAATAATAATAATAATAATTTAAAGTTAGCTGTCGTGGCAGCTATATTGAATGTCAGATCGAAACCTTTTTTATTTAGGACCAACAAGACATCGCAAAAAGTCTTTCGGTGAAAATTCAATGTCAGTATACCTTTCCATTCAAGTGGAGTAGAAAAATCAATATTTCATGAAAGCCACTAGACCATGGAACGAATATGTGTTTAATATTCGTGAGAAACTCATAAGCGGCTGAGTAAGATTCGTCAGTATTATGGGAGATGGGTCCTGCATTCTTTTCTGACCATAGGCGATCTTCTGCAGAGAAAGTAAAAAATATCTGGTGCTTTCTAATTCAGCACATTAACAAATTTGTTTAACGACAAGTGGTTTTCGAAAGATCGTCACTTGTTAAGCTTCGAAGTCCTGTCTACACAATTCGTTTTGATCTTGACCCTGAGAGCAATAAGATTTCTAAATTAATTTTTATATGCAATTTTCGAGAGTAAACGCAATGATTATTCCAAAACTCTTTTAAAAAAAAATTATAGCCCCGTGTGGTCGAGTAATCTGAGGTGCGCGCTTTTACCGATTACTGCCATCTCGCCTCTATCCGCATTGCTTCGAATTTTGGGCTCAGCCAATGTGTTTATGTGTAAAAGCTTATTAGTAACTTACCACAAGAGTTTTCATGGTTTTTCTAAACCTAGATATACTGGCCACCATGTATAGCCAGCCTATCATTTGCATAGCAATGAGTTTCAACCCATAAAACCAAAAATCAACAAAAGACAATTAAATATCAGACCCTGCGAACATAGTCATCATCAGAACAATAATTATATTTAACGAAATAAAAATGAAATAAATATGAAATAGATAGAATTTTAAAGAATTCAAATGTTATCACATATGTAATTAAATTACAAGGTCATAACAAACTTTATTTTTTTTCTGCATCCAACTAGGACGGTATTTTTTAAAAAATATTTTCCGAGAATTGTTATTGCTTCTTTATAACTGATCGCTTTTAAGTTATAAGCTTCCAATAAATATTTATACTGAGAAGAACCTAATTGTTTATATTACACACGCATTAAAATTCTAATAACTTGTATCATTTGCATCATTAATGCATCTGTTGACTGCAACCTTTTTATTTGCCAGTTGAATTGTTTTAACATTAAGGTCATTTCTGCGCATTAAATATCATTTTATGTTATGCTGTATTCAAAGATGATCCTTATTGCTAAACGTGTGGTTATAAGATTTTTCCAAAGACTAATAAAATAGAAATCGGCTGAGTGTCTAAAATGTCGCTTACTTTTGATGACATGTCTATGATACTGTCTTGACTGCGATGAATTTCAAAGCTTTTCGACAATCCCTGATCCCAGTCAAAACCACCTGAAACACCATAAGCCCAACCACACACAAGCAAATAGTCCGTCTCAAATCTTGTATGCTCTTCGCTACACGCAGAAAACAGCCCCAAATAAAGCAAGTATAAAACAACTATATTGACCTTGCACGTGCAATTCCAATATTTTAAGAAACATACATCACGTATATCCAACAATCATACGCTTAAAACAAGCCTGGAAAAAGTCATGCACACACACACACACACACACACACACACACACACACACATATATATATATATATATATATATATATATATATATATATATATATATATATACACACACACAACAATCACGCTAAGTTATAAATTTTAGCATAATAAAAACAAAAAACAAGAACCTTTTAGAAACTGATATTTCCGTCGTCCTCGAATTTCTGTAGTTTGTGATTTTAACAGGAATAATATCGCTTATATTATAATGTTGCATGCAAATATTTATAGAAAGTGTTGAATGATATCAGATTCATTGATTAGTGTAAATTGTTTTTTTTTTAAATAATTTTATAAACACTTTAAATTCTTTGTCACCTACTGTTTATCAAAGTGTATCAAAATTTGTCAATTTTCATCAGTACGCCCTTGGTTAGTGCCCCTGAAATGTCACGTGATGTAAGATTGGTATTTGATAAATAGCTCAATTTACTATTAATATTTGCGTCTGTACTATATTTCATTCGTTTCAAAAGCATGTTAAATGCAAGATAACAACTTTAAATAATGGTGACAAAATTATGAAAGGAAAAGTATGATGCATTACAAAATAGTTTTCCTTCAAGCTTTCCGTTACGTTTATGATATTTTAAGAGCCAGTGATTATAAAAGATATTTCCATTCTATTTAACAAATATATTTTTAGTATTGTATTAAAATATTTTAAAGTAAATTTTCATTTTGTATTGCTTTCCATTTATATCCGTTTTTCCTATCACCTCAGGGCCATAAAAACTATGGTAAATATGGCATCAGTTCAACTGGAGATTTCTATGTTGTTGCTTTTTTTTCATTTCAACTGTAGTTTTTAAATTTTATTTCGCAACATATTTCTTTATCGGCACAAACTGCCACTGTCATGGAAAAGTATTGATTCAGGTGCTGGCATCAGGGTATCGAAACAAGTACGTGCGATCGGAAGAAAAAGTGAGCACGAATCACGGATAGACAATAAGTTAGGACGATTGACAACAGTATACATATACACACACACACACACACACACACACACACATATATATATATATATATATATATATATATATATATATATATATATATATATATATATATATATATATATATATATATATATATATATATATATACCATACATTTGCGACCTAAATGAGTGTTCAAACAATCAAACAATTGACGAAATGTTTAGAGAGCGTATTCAACGACTCAGGTTGAAATGAAATCATCATTTCCTGTAAATAAATATCTTAAATTTTTAGCATGCCTAATTTAAAGCAGTTTTGATTTACATGTCTGAGTTTTACATGTTAATCACTACAGCATGAATGCAATTGCACCGAGCAAAAATAATGTGGAGCCAAATGTTCATTTTCCCCACAACAAAACTTTAATCTTAGAGTAAGGTCGACATTCTCAAACGAAGTCAAAATATCAGCGAAAGGTAATTTTCTTTACTGAAGTGAACTTTGTGCTTGGCCTTTTTCTGATTATTTTGTTCGATATTTCTCGCTCTACAATCGAATATCGGAGACAGAGTCGATATCTTTTGTGCAGGGTCATACCTGATCAGATTTTTCCCCAACGTGGACATTAAAAGCTGTGATCTACAGAAATTTATATTCACCTGTTAACAACCTGTAATCGGTAAAAACAGAATCAGTGATGGTTGTGCTGGTGCTGATTTTTCTTCTTTATTGTCGCATAGATTTTAAATACTTACCTTTCCAAAACTGACAATCTTTCCATAGGACATATATAATCAAATCAGATATTGTGGTTTGAAAACAAAGAGGTAGGTGTGCTTTTATTATATGTGTATTCTGTGAGCCAAATAGAAATATTAGAACTGTGAGCCAAATAGAAATATTAGAACTGTGAGCCAAATAGAAATATTAGAACTGTGAGCCAAATAGAAATATTAGAACTGTGAGCCAAATAGAAATATTAGAACTGTGAGCCAAATAGAAATATTAGAACTGTGAGCCAAATAGAAATATTAGAAATGTCAAATCAGATGATAGTTGCTGCTTTTCAGATTTGAAATTTACCACCCAACATTGTATTGTTCTTTAGTGACTGAACTGAATTAAATAAAAATGTTATGAAATGTTATACCAACTTGTATAACAACCGCTGTTTTTCTTTTACAGAAAAAGGCTTATCGTGGAATTTCTTTCCTCGTATGTGCGCCTTGTATGAAAACCATATTAATCAAATATAATGCAGAACGAGCCATTGGGTGCGAAATAGGGAAAGAATAGCGTTGAACAAGCTTTACCCACAATACCTCGCAGAAAATTACCCGCTGCTTTTCACAACCGCTAATTTGAACAGGAATTTACGTGTTTAGTGTCGTCTGCTATAAATGATACCTCTACCTGAGACTGACAACCATTTAACTGCACAATAGCCGTTTTATGTCGAACTTTTCTTAACAAGATTTATTATTCGAAACTTGTACCTATTTCTCAAATTTATTCCAACATGTATTTTGGGCGTCTAACAAAATATTACCCAGAGTGCCTAGGAAAAATGGTCCATTAGTTCAGAATTTTGCGCATCTACTGTCATTTGCTACAAAGTGTACATGCGAGATTTACAAAAATGTGCAATGCATTAAAAAGTGAACTTTCATATTGTATGATTATTTTGTCTGCTACAGCATTCCATTTCAGACTGGGAAGGGTAAGACCGTTTCAAAACGGGCTTTAAAAGAGTTGTTCAAATTTCTAAATTTCCAATTTTTCAGACACACACACACACACACACACACACACACACACACACACACACACATATATATATATATACAGTAATCAAAGCTGCTGGTTTGTGTCGTCAAAATCTTCCTTAACGTGAAACATATTACGGAATGAACAGAAACTTTGAGTCTGCCCTTCCTTTATTCATGCTACCCTACATCATCCGTCCCTCTAATTATATTACCTGAAAAAGAGAGAGAGAGAGAGAGAGAGAGAGAGAGAGAGAGAGAGAGAGAGAGAGAGAGAGAGAGAGAGAGAGAGAGAGAGAGAGAGAGAGAGAGAGAGAGAGAGAAGGGGGGCACAATTAGAATGAATGGACATTATTCATTATTTTGCAGTTAATGAACCACTGTACCTAATTTCTTAAGTATAATGAATGGAGTTCTTAACGTTACATTGTATCATTATCAGGTCTGTGGTAAAAACATACATATAACGTTTTATGATTCTATTCCCGGGCCCTGAAAAGAATCCGAGTGCTATTGTATTTAACACAGGGTTTTGAAAGGACACAGCTATTGATACAGTACGACAGTACACGCAATCATGTGACACTTCAAAAATATTCTTTTTACCTTGGACACGATGTGTTTAAACATGTTAATGACTCGTTTCAAGGACTGAGAATTAAATTCCCTACACGGATGAAGAAACGTGAGAAACTAGTTATGACAAACTTGCAGTTATGTTCCTATTTGCACAAAATTTCAAATGATGCTGCATTTATTATTATTATTATTATTATTATTATTATTATTATTATTATTATTATTATTATTATTATTATTATTATTATTATTATTATTATTATTATTATTGTTATTATTATTATTGAAAAAAAAGGCATTTATTTATTTATTTATTAATAATAATAATAATAATAATAATAATAATAATAATAATAATAATAATAATAATAATACTGCTACTACCACCACCACAACTACTGCAAGATGATAATTAAGTACATTACATATGCTGACAAATACCTATATTCGGATACTCAAAAAGTTGGCCTTAGTGAGGAAGAGGGGAAATTCAAATTCAACACTATCCGAGAGTGTAGGTGAAGAATAGCAAAAAGGTTGATAAAGCTAATGATTAGACATAGCTTCACATTTGACGAAAAGAATAAAGAAAAAGACGATTACTTATTGGAGTGCAGGACGTGACACTCATGCTCGATGGAAGCACTTCTTGCTATAGTATATGATACGGCCAATAATGCACGAGAAGTCTGGTCTACCGTATTATATATGTCATAACCTACAATGCACGAGAAGTCGAGTCTACCGTACATGTATAACATGACCAACAATATATCAGATAAAGTAATTACGCTACTTTATCATCCATATTTCTGTGATATTTTGTTACTATTTTTAGTACAAAAACAGCTTCCGCGTCATTAACTCCGATACTCAACAGTATCGCTCTATTTCCTTCCATGTGCATTTGGAACGAAGTAGATAGATGACACTTTATAACAAATGTATCATTATTCATAGATAAGCTAATGTTTGCAATTTTTGGGGAATTGTAACAAATATTCTTACTGCATAAAGTCGGCACTAATGTAAACACAGTGAGAACGGTCATTCTTAAGAGTGACCACACTGAGTTGATGGGTGTAAATGAATGTCGTACAAAAACGTACTGAAATATATCAGCGAGAGAAAAATGATATCGCCACGTAGCGATACCACTTTTATCGTCTCACACACTGTATCACTTTTTGTTTGATAGTGATGGATCAATGGGTCATTGATGAAGGCTGATTAAGTTATTGATTAACTGCCAACTGCACACAATGCAATATAATTGTTTTCATGAGTAAGGTCATAGTACATTGGTCTACATAGTCAAACAGGAAACGAGTTCTGATAGTATTGCATATCACCATGAAATCAAATACATTAAAGTCAGTGGCGTAGCGAGGGTACTTAAAAAACCGTCGTTTTGGAAAGACACAGCTATTGGTACAGTACGACAGTACCCTCAATCATGTGACACTTCAAAAATATCCTTTTGACATTGAACACGATGTGTTTAAGCATGTTATTGCCCAGGGACAGAGAATTAAATTCCCTACATGCAGTCACGTTCCCATTTTGACAAAATTTCGAATAATACTGCATTTTATTATTATTATTATTATTATTATTATTATTATTATTATTATTATTATTATTATTATTATTATTATTATTATTATTATTATTATTGGTGTTGTTGTTGTTGTTATTATTATTATTATTATAACCACCACCACTACCACCACCACCACTACTACTAATACTACTACTATTAATAATAATAATAATAATAATAATAATAATAATAATAATAATAATAATAATAATAATAATAATAATAATAATAATACCACCAACACCACGGCAACTACTGTAAGATGTAAGAGGATAATTAAATAGATTATAGATACTGACATTTACCTATATCCGGATCCTCAAAAATGTTGGCCTTAATGAGGAAGAGGGGATATTCAACCTTAGCCGAGAATGTGTACATGAAGAATAGCAAAACGGTTAATAAAGCTGTATAGCCATTCTTAAGAGTGATGGATGTAAATGAATTTTATGCAAAAACTTACTGAAATATATCAGTGTGAGAAAAATGACATCGCCATCGTGGTGATACCACTTTTATCGTCAAAGAGGATATATCACATTTTGGAAATACATTCGTTTTTATATACAAAATGTATCTGCCTCAATGTATATTATGTTAATTATAATTTTATATTTCGACTTATGACATTTTTTCTTTCCATGATCCCTTCCCACCCAGCATTAGCATGAGGAGATCTTATAAACAATATAGACAATAGATCCTGTTTCAAAAATGTATCTAATCAACAAGCATTAGGCACGCAAAAGTTCTAAGACGAACTCCATATAATATAAAGAAGCTTAAGACGAACTCCAAATAACAGAAAGAAGGTTTAAGACGAACTCCAAATAACATAAAAAGGGTTAAGACGAACTCCAAATAACATAAAAAGGGTTAAGACGAACTCCAAATAACATAAAGAAGGTTTAACACGAACTCCAAATAACATAAAAAGGGTTAAGACGAATTCCAAATAACATAAAAAGGGTTAAGACGAACTCCAAATAACATAAAAAGGGTTAAGACGAACTCCAAATAACAGATGGAAGGCTTAAGACGAACTCGAAATAACAGAAAGAAGACTTAAAACGAACTCCAAATAACAGAAAAAAATGCTTAAGGTATTCACATAATATAAATTCCACACGAATCAAACAACTTATTAGTGACTGAACTTAAGTAACTGCTGATATTTCATAATCTACCACCCATAACCCTGTACACTCTCAGACAAACGGACATATTTTTTTTGGGAAAAACCAATGTTTGATAATGATAGAGAAATCGGTCATTGATGAATATTGATTACATAAATATTGAGGGTCGTTTGAAATTTGGGTGCAGTATCTGTTATCAAATGCCAAACTGTCGTGTTTGAATGTAGAAATGAACAAAATAATTAAAAAAACCCCAAATCGACACAAAGAAACTCATGCTAGGTACTTTGTTTAGATATGTTATACTGTTACGCTCTTAAATCTGTAATATGAAACAATTCCGGGACATTTCATCGTAGACTTAACCCCCAATAATGTTTACTATATCATTCGGAGTAAAAAAGTTCTTACGGAAAAGAAAAACGTCTCCATTTTCGTTTGAAATGAGTCATAAATATTGCAAAATACAAAATGAAGCATCCTATGTACAAGTTTAGTTTGTAAGTGGTCGCTATTCTAAACTTATTGTAGTTTTATTAAATATAGTAATGCAGCTGTTAATTATATTGACACAGAATGGAGAAACGAAACAAGTTTTGCTTTAGAAAACTAAAAAGTAAAAGTATATAATAAAAAAAGATTACAGTTTTCAGTAGAAAGAACGATATATTTAAAGATCGAAGTGGATGATGTCTCGTGGTTTCTCACTCATGACAATACGATGTTTTTCACTTCGTTCGTGATATTACCTTGATATATCTCCTCAAGACAAACATTTGCCCTTATTATCTTTTACTAAAATTAATTACCGTCTGTGATCACTTACAAGTCAAATCCAACAACAAAAAGCATAATGATACATCGGTCATTCGCCAGTATTAGTTTCTAATTGTCCATTTTGTTAACTAAAACTAAACTTAGCATGATTATATTTCTTTATTTTATTTATTTAATGAATTAAAAGATAAGCTTCCAAGGCCACGAAATGTTAGCATAGAACTTTTTATTTACAGTTAGTGTCGAGCTTTTCCGTTCACCACAATCAAATTTTGCACTGAGATTTATCTTCCCGTTTATTTAATAGTAATATAAATACAAAATCAGATGTTTGCCTTGCATTTCGGCTATGTACAGCACCCCATCCAAAGAGAGAGAGAGAGAGAAAGAGAGAGAGAGAGAGAGAGAGAGAGAGAGAGAGAGAGAGAGAGAGAGAGAGAGAGAGAGAGAGAGAGAGAGAGAGAGAATAATGTATGTACTCTCTTTTAAGTCTTTCCGAATTACAAGAAAGACCCGGATCTACTGTCGCATGATTCGCCTGCAGACCAGGATCCATGTTGTTTCTTCAGCTGATTTATCCCACACTGCAGATCCCTACTTTTCGACGCATTATTCGACGTCGTATTTGGGTCTGTTCAGTTTGCACTTGGACTAGTCTTATCAGAGAGTATAGACGGCAAATAAATAAATAAATAAATAAATAAATAAATAAATAAATATTGTTTGTATAGGTTCGATAACGATTCATCTGAATTAAAATGGCATAGATTACTTCACGCCATTCCGTCCCATCATGCAATATACTTGTTTTCATGAGTAATGTCATAGTACATTGGTCTACAAAGTCAGACAGGAAGCAAGTTCTGATAGTATTGCATATCACCCTGAAATACATTAAAGCCAGTGGCGTAGCGAGGGTACTTGGCGCCCACATCGAGTACATCTGAGATAACGAATAGTTGTATTTTACTAATTTTGGCGCCCCTGGCACATGACGCCTAGGAACAACTGCCACCCACCCCCGGACCTCCACAAGTTACACCACTGATTGTTTTTCGTAAGGAATATAACCAGTAAACTTATCGACCTGCAAATGGACAAATAAACTATATATCAAGTTACATAAAAAATGCTATTTTCTACTATGAGTGACAGTACGCTGATCATGTTGAATTTCCTGCTTAAGTGCATTCATTCCATAATGAGAATTGGCTAGACAGATTGTTTTAGCACACGATAGGCTTATATATGGCAATCAGTATATTTGGTGTAGAAAATGCGGAGGAAAAGCCCTTAAAAAAACCCACCGACTTAGCATAAATCATAGAACGATTATCTTTATCAAGCTAATATTGGGTGGGACATTAAAAAATACTCCATGCAGGACTTTTTTGTATAGTTAGTCTCATCAGGTATATTGATACGACTATTATTAGGTTCTCGTCTACCCCCCCAAAAAAAAATCCATTATAAAGAGAAAAATAGTAAAGGTAAAACGTTATACTAGTTTCACCCAGGGTGACATGCACAAGATTACCCAGAATGCTTTGGAAGAGTGACCGAAGAAGGATAGAACGGCATATATGTTTACTGAAAGCATCAACATATAAGATTATACCAAACTATATTTTATAATGTGGATATGTGAGAAAGCTTGCCAGTAGCTTCTCGTGGGTCTGTGGTTCTTCCCGGTGATTTCCCGGTGATTTCCCGGTTTCTTCCTCCACCATTATTACTGGCCACCATAAATAGCCTATCATTAGCTGAAAAATGGTGTTAAGCCCAACAACCACAAGTATGCTTTACATTCTTCTTACTGAAACTGACATTACTTTACTTGCTCAATACAGCTGATCTTTTGTTGTCAAGGTCTGCAGCTGTAATTTTAAGTTTGGTGAAGTATTGCATTTTTAAAAAAAAAATATAAATAATAATAAAGTCGTGAAATCAATGCATTGCAAATACATTTTATCGTATTTTCTAGTTCCATCTTCAGTTTTGCATGACATCTAAATTATAACGCCATAGCGTCATATATATATATATATATATATATATATATATATATATATATATATATATATATATATATATATATATATATATATACACATATATATATATATATATATATATATATATATATATATATATATACACACATATATATATATATATATATATATATATATATATGCAATAAACTGACGAAGAACAGTACGAAACTAGTAACTAACTAGCCTAAACGCTTTCGACTCTTAATGAGTCTTTTCAAAGGCAAATACAAAACATATATACGACAAAGAAATAAACACAAAAACGTTGTGTTTGTAAACATCTACATGGCTGTCTCCACATGGGTTAAAACTATAAATACAACCAGCTTGTATAGACTATTTGCGGAAACTGAAAACGGTGTATGGTGTATAATTTGATTTGAAGTCTTTATATATATATATATATATATATATATATATATATATATATATATATATATATATATATATATATATATATATATATATATATATATATATATATATATATATATATATTGATAGCTGAAGATGTTTAAAACTATTTCACTTACCTCTTTTAGAAGATTTTTAGACTCGAACCCATCGGTCACAATTGGAGGTGGTCCATGTTTAAAGCAGCCATAGGGGTTAAAGGAAATATTAAATTTCCATGAGTCGTTAATTAAAAATAGGTTGATCATCATTAAAAATACGCAGACAGGATAAACTCTAAGTATCTTCCCCTTGAGCATACTTGCTAAGAACTGAACATTACATATCCGGAGTTATTTTCGTTACCGAGCTTCACTTAGCGTTCTCAGTCAGTTTGATAAGATTCCTCGCTCGTTATGATGACGTAACAAGACCACGCCTCTGCCTACTATAAACTGCATTCAATCAAATTTAAAATCGGACAAATTAAAAGGCTACAGACGTGTTGTATTGATTCTAACCAAAACACATAAGATTAACAGCTATATAGGATGCAAGCATTCGACGATTCCTTTTACACGACGTGTAACAGACAATTTAAACCAAGACAAACAGCTAAGACACAATCTTAAAGTAGACGAAAGTTCATTTGGCTCATTATAAGTATTAAATTACTAGTAACAGGAGCAATTTAAAACAAATACACGCAGGTTCTACAAGTACATAAAAACAAATATACACAGGTCCACATAAAAAAAACACATATACACAGGTTCTACAAGGACATAAAAATAAATAAATACAGGTTCTACAAATACAAACATACAGAGGTTATACCACACACACACGCACACACACACACACACACACAGAAAGAAAGAGAGGTTATACAAGCACATAATAATTTTTTTTTACAAAGGTTCTATAGCACATATTAACAAATATAAAGCGGTTGTACAACACACATTCCAACAAATATTCAGAGATTCTGCAAATACACATTTTCAAATAAATATACACAGGTTATACAAGCACATACAAACAAAAGCAAATACACAATTACAAAACTGAACATTAAATGATATATTTTATTATATAATGTAATCAGTATGCTTATTGTAAAAAATCAAATTAAAATCCAAAAACAAACCACCCTCCAACAAAATAAGACAAAATAAACGAATAAAAAAATAACAAAAACGAAAACAAAAGCCCAAACCATATAAAAAAAAACAAGCAACATTGAAAGATGCGTGACATACCAATTATTTACCAATTATTTTAACACTAACGCTAATGAAGAAGTAATTATTGGAATTTAGCTATAATAATAACAATGGGTACTATTTATTGGTAATAATGACAAAAGCTACAATAAAAATAAAGTTAAGTACTGGTTTATAAGTTGGAGCAGGTTGCAAAATGAATAGACAGTTAAACTTCGACATATCGGGGTCTATACAGTATGTTTTAATACTAATTGCCGGCACAAATAGCATAGACCCGGATCATCAGGAGCATGACGCAACGACGTATGTTGATCTATGTTGCTTGCTGATGGACTTTGACATGTAAGCGAGTATGTATGGTAAATCCATCTAAACAAAATGACGTTTTACCTAACGAAAAAATTCCATAGCCTAATATATTTGTAGAGGTTGAGCTCATATTTTGAACCCTAAATGTCCATATCGACTTGCACGCTCGAGTGCATATGTTTTAATCAGATAATGCTTAATACAAAAGGTAAAATTTTCCACAACTATACTACAGCTGTCTAGGACCATCTCACCTGTACGATGACTGAAGGCAGCTAGATAACAAAGTGATTGACAAATTGGTATTTTTTAATAAAAAACGACCTTGAGAAGCAAATTAGTCATGTAAGTGAATAAATTATCGAATTTCGTCTAGCTTGCACAGACCACTTGTTTCCCTTTTTATTTATCCGACGCTTGCTGACAAATAAAGGAAATATGTCATCCTGCCACTATGTTCATCTGTCTTTCGTATGTTCATCACATTTAGTTAAAAAGATCCATCTACACTGTTAAAGTTATATAGTTACTAATGAGATCTTGTGATACTATTGGTGGCGGTTCATTGTTTCAAAATAAATTTGATATGGCATCTGTATGGAGGGTGAGAATGGTTTTTAACAAATCTCCGTTAATTCTTTCATTATTGTGGGAAGATATCTCAACGCTTGCCTATGTCATTGTTAAGTCCATGGCTTTAACATATGTAAGAGGTTTTATACTTATACTCCCATTTCTTGAATATCCTCGAATGCCTTCTTTTGTGGAATAGTTAAAAGAATATTTTGAAAGGAGACACCAGTCGTCAAAACGCAACATGTAAACATGCGACTCTTCAATAATATAATGTCCTCTTTTTTTTACGATTTTGCTGACGCAGGTCATTAACTGTTTAAAGAGGGTGCAAAAAAGATTACACACACGATAAATGCTATCCAATAGCAAGCTAAAGCCACATGCATTGACAATGAAAATACATCTTGCTGTGGTTTGTCACGTTTGTCTTTGCCTAAATTTCCACAAATCACTACGGCCGCACACATATACTACTACTAATTAAATAGTAGTAGTAGTAGTAGTAGTAGTAGTAGTAGTAGTAGTAGCTGCAGCGGTTAAAGCAGTAGTACTTGTATTAGCAGTGACAAATATCCATATTTTCATTGACTGGTCTTGCTTAAAGAGGACGAGGGAAAGAATTAATTGTAGTGGTTTGATTTGGTTTTATGTTTTGCGGCACTGCAATGCAAATAGGTCATGTAGTGCAGAGGTGCTTGTAGTAAAAGGACTTTGCCAAAAGACAAAGGGGTAGCTCACCCTGGCTGAGCAAATGGTAGGATTCGAACCCTTGCCCTTTTGTTTGCAAAGTAGTGCACGATAACGACTGAGTTGCTAAGGCTTTTAAAATGGTTGAGGATGAAAAGTCTAATGCAGATACCCCAGAAAATGGCTTTAAATGAGCAAAGAGAAGGAATACAAACCTGATAGATTTATTATAGGAATATAGATCCTGACATGCACGTTCGACAAAGTAAAAACAAGTATAAAAACAAGAAAAAAAAAAGAAAAAGAAAATGTCTCGTCAAAGTGAAGAATTACAGAAGCACGGATCAAATAGTACTGTATGATAGATCAGCGTGTGTAGAACATATTGCTTTTAAAACAACCGGCTGGATAAACTAGTTCTAGCTCTAGCCATACAGTCACGACGGAACCAAAGGATGGTGTGGTACTATTCTATGTCGGCAGAAGTGGCTAAAACAGTTAGGCCAAAGTAATGCGGACATCACTATCAATACATGCAGTGGAAAAAAAGTTCTGGACACTCAGCATCAGTGGTTAATGGATGTGGAACAAAAATGTGTTTGAAAAATGTATGGCCCACAAATGGATTAAAACGAAAATTTTGCACTGTTTAAAGAAAATACTTATTCTATCCATTACATTACTTTAAAAATAATTAAGTGCGTGGGGCTGAAAGAAACAAAAAGAAATTAATTATTAGTCACTGATATCTTGCCCCACAACATAAAGGTGGCAGTACGGGCTTAAGAGATAGTTTTGCGACCGTACAGAAACCTTCGACCTTACAGAAACCTTGTGAATATATTTTCTTTTTCTTCTCTCGGAAGACTGCCTTTAAATTCTCAAAAAAGACCTCATTTCCGTTCAACTTAACCAGATATAAATTAAATTTTGTATGTTTTCATTATTTTGCAAGCCATAAATCATTGCCCTCTCTCCATGTGTGAGTAGGTGTGTTCGAAGAATTATCAGGGCACACAAATGTATTGTATAGTAAGTAAATTATTGCTCTCATTGAAGAAAGATAGTATTTATTAACTTTCTGATCTTTTGCATTGTTAAAAAAGCACCTAGGATATACTGTCTAGAAGAAACAATGTTTGTTTTGGTAAACGTGGCACTTACGGAAGCAACCGAATGACAACCATGGGCATTTTTAGATCAGGGATAATTGTATGTAATGAACACAACAAACGTGTTATGCGGTTTTACTTGATGACTCATTCCATTGAATAATGATAAATACCTACAGTTGTAAGGAAATTCTCAGGCAAACAGATTACAGTAAAGAATAACTTAGCTTTCATTTGGAGCAATATATGTAATGACAGCAAAATATCACAAGACAGAATTGGCAGACGCTCTAGATTCAAGATTATTGTATCTGAATGAGTACAGATTCGTATTTGAAGAGTCAGCTTAAGATTTCATTTTCGTATAGATTGTCATGCCTATGTCCATTTTTTAAAAAGATCTTGAATATTTGTGTGAGCATCTTTTTACACCTGAAGGAGAAAGAGAAATCTTAGTCCAAATAAGGTTTATAAATAAAATACGCCATGTGTTGCAAGACTAATAATACCGCATTATCAGAGAGCTAACAGCCAGGCAAGTATTTCGACTGATAGCTCATTGGCATCATCTGCTAAAACTGCTGTTGCTGCAGCCATATTGGATGTAAGATGGACACCATTTTATATTTCAGTGAAGTTCAATGTTAATATAACAATGAAGCCCTATGGCAATATAACAATGAATCTCCAAGTCAATATGGCAATGAAGCCCCATGTAAATATAACAATGAAGCCCATGTCAATATGGCGACGAAGTCTCATGTCAATATGGCAATGAAGCCCCATAAAATATATAACAATGAAGCCCCATGTCAATATGGCAATGAAGCCCCATATCAATATGGCAATGAAGCTCCAGGTCAATATGATAATGAAGCCCCATGTCAATATGACACTGAAGCCTCATGTCAATATGGCAATGAAGCCCCATGGCAGTATTACAATCTATTCATGATGAACAACGACAAGAAGACTTTCTAGCAAGCCTTTAGGTTAAAACCCCATGGTAATATGACTTTCCATTCGGGAGGGGTAACAGTAGCAAGATTTGGAAGCTGGCCTCCGTGTCGGCCATATTAGATATTCTAGCGACACCATTTTATTTTAGGAGCAACTAAGTATCATAATTCTTCTGGCGAAAACTCCATGTCGTTCTGAGGAATTGCGATAACACGATTTTCAGTTTGGTTGGTGCGAGGTTATTATTGGACGAAGAAAGGATCGCCGTTTGTAACTAGATATTATGAGAGGTCTTGTAGTGAAAATCAAAGGTGACTATGACTTTCTTTTATGAGGAGTAGTATAACAATGAGGGAATATGACAAGCTGTGCGAAGGGGGTCGATAATGGTTTCTGATTGATACTGTTTCACTTAGGAAAACAAAGAATAAAGAAGTCTTCTGCTGAGAATCTCATGTCGATATTAACAGAATCTATGTTGGGCTTTAATGTCTCGCTACAGGGCTCTGGTTGCCTCGTGGTAAGACAGATATCCTTGTCTTAATATACATAGATTTTTCTTACCCATTATTTTCTAATTATGTTAAAATAACCCGGCAATGTTTGCAATATAGCTAGCAGATTCAATACATATATTATTAATCAGGTACTGCTACTGCCTCTTACTTTTATATAAAAGATCATCAGGTCATCTACTCTTATATGAAAATCTGTATAATTATCTAAGCAGAATCTAGCCATATATAATTGTCTTAAAAAAGAAGAATAAGAATCAAAAAGGTTATAATAGTTACGTACTGGAAGTATGGTCCATTGAGCAACGTGCTATATTTTGTAAACACTGCACATTAATATGAATATGTTGATGAGGGCATTGATGTGACAATATGATCTACGCCTGAGAAAATAGAGAATAAGAGCATTTCATACTATTACTATATAATCACATTAATTTATGAATGCCATATGAAGAGAAAAATATTAATATATTTTATACGCATAATTTTCAGCTTTCATTATTTCGAATTCGTAAATGGTTCTACGGTCAGCAATGATACGACACATAACAATGTTTTTTTTTTGTTATGTATCTGTTGGCAACAATTCCATAAACCAAAGCAGAAGACAACAAGAATTTCTTTGTAGTTTAAAGTAGTTTATAGACTGAGACAGCCGGGGTTATTCAATCAAAATGAGATCAGAAACATAAGGTAAACAATTTAGGTAGATTGCCTTGTCATCTAGGCAAGAAAATAACTACCCCTTCAGAAGGTGTGGCAATAATAAAATGTTTAAGAAAGCAGCTGTGGTGATAACATTGGATATCATAGGGACGCTATTTTTTATTTCCGACCAACCAGGCCATGAAGGTAATGTGTGTATTAAGTTTCATGATCATCATGTAAGACATGTGGGAGGAGTAGCGAATGCAAGGGGCTGGGCATTAACACCGAAGTTATGTCGAAATTATTGGAAGATAATTCCTATTTCGGTCTCTGATAGTAAGATAATAAACTATAACCCCATCAAAGTCATGGGAGCATACTTTATGCTAATCTTAAACATAGAGAGCTAAACGACAAACCTTTTTTAGATTCGTTTATAAATGTAATTTAACAGAGTATACCGACGTATTATTTCACATTCTCTCAGGTAGAAAATTCGATTAAGCATCATGCTTTGGTAAGAATGGATTTTGGTGCAGATTTGTTCTGGTGGAAGGCGATCGGAGGTATAATCATTTCTAGTTTACATGAATCGTAGATGAGAGTTCCCGACTTGTTTATGCCATTCATAAGCTACCTAAACTAGCTTTCAATCTGCTAATTAAATCACCTGCTGATTAACGGTAATTTGCTTTGAAAGTAAAGTAAATGTGGTCCTAAAAATAGGCATTATTCAGGCTGAAATGCAATAAGACGCAATAAGACGCCTGGCTCAGTAAAGGTCATCGACTTAAAAAAAATCTCAAATAAACTCAGCCAGGTGAATACAAATTTTCTTTTATACAGATATGTGAGCTGGTTTTACCACTGCATGTCACGATGTGCAAAAGAAGCTGATTATAAATCTGTATGCCACGATGTGCAAGGCCGCTGTTAATAATATATGCAAATATGTACAAGTCAGCTAGTTATTCCAATGTATAGCACAGAATGCAGGACAACTGGCTGTATCTATTTAATATATATATATATATATATATATATATATATATATATATATATATATATATATATATATATATATATATATATATATATACACCTTGAACGTGAAATTCCAATATTTATTTACATTTTGTTCCAGCGAAGTTATCCAATTCAAGCTAATAAACAAGACCTTTTGAAAAGTAAGTCTTGGTGTCATTATGTAAGGTTACATTTCTCAAGCGTATTGTTACTCTGTGAAAGGAAATAATGGCCGATATCTGAGCTTTTAACCATTTAAATACTCATTTGTAATCGAGTGCTCAAGCAAATCACGAATGTTCAGCGAGGATTTGACCTCAGTGATAAATATTGAAATGAAACCCGCAGTTCCTGTAAACAATGCTTTCAAATCACTGTACACTTTTTCAGATATGGTTTGATTTATAAGTCAGTATATTACATTTCACCTGCTACAGCATGAATGAATCTGCACCGAGTAACTCCAATGTTCTGGTCGAGAAAACAACACGGCGAAATAAGAAAAAAGTTATTAACAAATGACATTTTTAAAACCGAAATTCAGCTTGGATTTTGCCTATGTTAATTGATTAGATTTTTTTCTTAAAATAATGGTATGTCTCGAATAACGTTATTGCGAAGGCAGATAACGGAGTCCGGGCCGATATGTTTTGGGCTATCTGAACGCTGAGCGCCATTTGAATCAGCTATTAGCACAATTGTTATGTCTTTGCTATGACTTGGTTGTGGTTCGAATCCGCGACCGCCCGCATCGGTGGCAGAAAAGTAAGTTTGGCTTCATATATTAACCAAGCAAACAAATGTAAATGTCATATTTGATAGCACATAAAATCAATTTGTTCAGGAAAATAAACACTTTACAAAATTTATAAACATGCATTCGCAAATATTTCCATGCTTAGCATAGTGGGAAGATATTCTTCAGGACGTTACTAAAAACCCAATTGAGACGTTTATTGTATCTTTAACTTCAATAAAGAATGTTTAGTCTAATCAGGCCCTTAGTTATAACATTTTACTTGGCCTTTCGAGGACAAAACGCGAATTCAGACTCGAAATCTTATTCCAAGTTATAAACCCTGTGATTGATCGGAATATATAGTTTTTAATAAAAATAGAACTGAGTAAAGTTTTACCAGGGGAGTGGGAGTGGGAGCAATTACTGTCTGCAATAGCTTATGTTTGACATCATTATCCCGATAGACTGCTACAAATTTGATAAAATCTTCCTGATTTGCTTTGTTTACTGACTTTTTGTTCTGCCTGTACCAAGTCCGACTTCCGTCAGTATTTTGTTAAAAATATTTTTAAACTGATACAAAATTAGATGGATAACCTTTTCATATTTTGTATCTTTAATAAATTATACCATAAAATTATAGTGTCAATACTTTTGTGTGAAGATAAGTGCGTCAGATTCAGGAGTTCAGTTGTATGTTTATAAGTTTTATTTTTATGTCCCTTACATGCGATTGACAATATTAGTATCACAAAATTAATTGTTAGGTACCGCTTTTCAGCTTTGTAAGCAGTTGTTTAATTATCCCTTATCATTGCTGAAAGAAAGACTACATGACACAAGTTGACACATTTTAGTTACTTAAAGAATATATCAAGCAAAATGTAGGTTTCATCTGAGAGACGGGAGTGGGTAGGGGAGGACGTGTGTTTTTGTTTCATATCGGTAATCATTATTGATGAACAAACTGAAGAAGGGGAGAACAAATTTCAGCAAACATTGATGCGTCCAGGTTCATATATTATTTCTTTACTTTTACCGAATAATGTCTTAATGTTGATGTCTTAAGGTTCTCCGTTGTAAAAGGTGTATTTTTCATATAGAGTGTGATCTAGTAGAAGAATAATATTGTATATGAGTTGTACCCACAACGCCTCGCAGAAAATTAAACACGATGCCTTGCAATAAGCGGCTGATTTGTATGCAAATTTCTAGGTGTACTGATGTCTGCTACATATTGTACTTGTACATGTGACATACATTTACCCGCTCAAATTTGCTGACATTTCGTATTGTTAAAGATTGTAGTTATAATTGTTAATCTGATGAAGCATTCAGACTTGAATGAAAATTCTATTGCACCCTGTTGAAATGGACTTTAAGTAAAGCTGCTAAATTTTCCGATTTCCCATTTTTCATGTATATCAGTTCAATTAAAACTATTAGTATTTCGATCTTCCATAATTCGAAAATTACCAGGGTAAAAACAGGTATCTTTTCTTACTCGGTTTCTGAGTTTAGGGCTTATATTTCAAAATCTCCTTTAACGTCAAACGAATGACTACAGCAAGACCAAGAGGGACTTTGCCCAATATTTGACTTCGCCCTTTGATCAGGCTTCCCAATACTTACAATAACGCCTAAAATCCAGATGGACGAGTACACCGATGAGAGGGACTTGTAGATGACACCAAGAAAATGAGTGGACACTTATATAGGTATCACACCATTCGTTATTTTACAGTCACTGAACGAGATAACTAACGGGTTGATATATGGGTATTTTTGTAGAAATTAGTTACGCAAAATTCAATCTTTTGTTCCTTTTATTTGATATAGTCTATTCAAATTCTTACTGGGAACACATCATAAGAACTCCTGGTGCGTGGCTAATATGTTAAGTGCTGCGCGATCTTGGGTATCCATGTTTAAACAAATTTGTTGAAGCTCAGCAAGGCGCCTCAGAACTCCTGTTGTTCAAGGCTGAAGATATTTCCTTCAGTCTGAAGAATGCAACCATGTGTGGTGTGCATGCAAACGTGATGCAAATATTAAAAAGCGATTTGCAATAGATTAAAATTAAGTTTTATGACAAATTAGGTAAATGTCTGATCCCAATATTTAAGATTGGCTAAAGTATGAATGAAAGTGAGGCTTCTAATATTATACCATACAGCCCATAGAAGAAAGATATCACATTGCTTAGAACCATTTTGATTTCACTAATGATATTGTGTTTTCAGTTTTATATTGATATCACTATATATATATATATATATATATATATATATATATATATATATATATATATATATATATATATATATATGATGAGAGAGAGTGTGTTGTCGTTTTTATTGTAGTGTTTAAAGCCATTTTTCAATACAAGATAGGCTATATATAGCAGCCAGTAAAAATGGTGGAGGAAAAACCTAGGAAATCCTTGGAAAGTGCCACGAGAAGATACTGACAAGCTTTCTCATGTACCCACATTAGCCGAACCCGAGATTCGAACCAACGCAGAGAGATGTGAGATGGCACTGATTCGTAACAGCGAGCGCTTTAGATCGCTTTTGCAGCTGAGTGTGAACAGAGCAAAGTTTCAGACGGAAATAAAGATTCCTACGTAGGATGAAAAATTGCAAGCGTCACTGAGACCTCTACTGGGCAATTTGTTTCCGTGTGTCGAATATTTTTACCTGAGAAGCGTGTAGAACAAAGGTATCGGTTAGATTGCATAATTAAATTATTATAATTACATCAATAATGCACTAAATAGCAAACAAAACTTACAAGAGTCAGGGGTCTCAGGTGGAATTTATAGAAGATACAGAACAGTTATTTAAACCAACTGTCGAACGAACAAAGAAACTGTTTATAGCAGCTGAGGTAGCACATAACGCTCATGAGACATTACATTGCCGTCTTCAAGCAGATCAGCCACTACAACGGCAACCTCCTCAACCACAACCTGAAGTTGAGCCTCTGGAAAGGGATTACAACTAATATTATGGATAAATTTACCCAGGAAAGTATTGCCGCTACCAATGACCCAAGCCAATTAATTAATATTACTGTTTTTGAATATCGTGATAGAGATTGACATGTAAAACCAGAATGTGTTAAAAACTCTGAATGATTCCAATTGGATCAAGGATATACATCACATCGCTGCTAATATTCCACAGATCAGATCTGATTAAGATGTCAGTCAGTTTATTATTTTTAAAACAGTCAATATGTGAGTATATGTAGCAAGTAAAACAAGAAAAGAGATAAAAAGAAGAAATGAAGCAGGAACTTAAAATACCAAGCGCAGAAAGGAAATCAACCTTAAGAACAGGAAATTAAAAGCAGACACAACAGGGGTGTAGGAAAGAAGCAACTGGAAGTGGTATTGCTACTCAAGAAAGTGGTTTTATTACTACATATCCCAGTAACGTCTTAGCCGATTTTGATAGACTAGACATTTTAATCGGTTGACGACAAGCCAGCAATAATTCCCCAGAAATCGCCAGTGAAGCAGCTGCTATTTATCAGAGATTGTTTACAGGCGCTATCATGGACATCAATTACTGATGATAATTACCGCAGTGATTGAAGAGATGTAATTAGATCAGTGACAAGAAAATAATATGATCATGCATAATGCTCAACGTAGACTGATCATGGTCAGGGTGATAAATTCGCGATTACCTACGTATAAAACGATCTACGGATATGGACTCGGTGATGTTGTTCAGGGTCTATTTAGAAGGATAGCCCCAAAGCAATACCGATTGCAAAGCAACTGCAAATAAAAGTTATTAACGTTGCTTGTGATGAAGTTGCATCAATGAACTCAAATTTCAGTTTGGGATTAGAAGCACGGAGATTTATGCTAAATATCAAGAAAGAATTTGCATGTGTGATTCCACTATTACATGTATTTGGATTTTGTAGAAATGTTAGAAATGTTATCTTAGGAGCCACACATACAGTTGTATTTGTTAGAAAAGCCACCAAAATGAAGCAACATGGCATACTGCTGCCATCGATGGAGGTAAGGTAGTACTTACAAAACTTTTGTTGTGAATGTCAGTAAAGACTCCATCGGTCGCAGAAGAACAACAGTTACTTTCTTTTATGGATCAAGATGGTAAATCAACGTTGTCAAGTTTAACTATGACAACAGACAGTATTCAAAGCGATATTAGTGCTTTATACGCATGACAGACAGCATCGCAGTAAGGTTTTCTGCACCACGACAAATATTTCTTACTTTCCAAATGATGAACGAGTAGATTCTCAGTAGCGAAATCAAATGGTTTTTAATACACATTGAGTTAGTGAAGTTTCTTTTAGGATAAATGGACGTCAATAACTTTCGGAAGCATTGTTGCTGAATTTTAAGAATAATCATGTTGCACTTGTTTATCATCGGTTGATTACATATATGAAGGATGAACAGAATTCTGAGTTTGATTTGCAAATATATCAGTGGGACTTCCCAGCATTGTATCCAGTCTATTATTTTCACACTGGAACAATTGGATTTGTTTAGACAATATGTCGCTGATATACATTTTCGAGCTCGTATGGCAAGAGAAATTATACTTAATTACAGAGCGATTTAAATCGATCTTTGGATCTCTGTTAGTGATAATGGAGCAAAACGAAGAGGAAATATTCGTGGTAGAACCAGAAGAAAAGCTCTCGATGTGTTTTACTATTGGTGCATTGAATTCATCGCCAAACTACCACGTACTTAGAGTGTTAGTAATTTACACAATGAATTAATCAATTGGAGTTCAACGTGATGTCGCAGTGCAACATTACAGATGCAATCAACTATATTTTTGGCAGACCAAACTGAAAATGTCATTTATAATTTACATTAAAACAAAAAGGTACCAAAGACGTATCGTTGTTGCTGACATAATTGTATGCTCGGTGTCGCGATAGTCACTGAACAGTAACGTCATCGGAGCATTATTAGCCACATACATAAAAAAAATCAGTAATAGGCATCAGTGCTGTAGTTAGAACCGGTGTTGCTTGTATTCCTAATATCATCGCAGAAAAATATCTACGCGTGCAGATGATAAATTACACGAGTATATAAAAAAAAATTGTAGTAACACGATATCAGGTCTCAATTATGGAATAATATCAGATCAAGAATTCGCAGAAATGATTAAAGTTTATCATGAAACAACTATAAATCCAGACACCTCCGTCTCAGACAAGGGCAAGTCGCTGAAGTCTCCAACATTTATAATCAAGACTTGAATAATAATGTCGCAAAAATTACTAGAACAAATCGCCGCTAATACAACTCCTCCAAACACCGCGATGATATCAGCAAGATCAGCCAATCTTGAGTTCAAAGTTAGCTTTCCAACTGCGATAATAGCGAATTAAATAGCACTAACACAATTGCAAGAGTATCAGAGATGGCAAAATATTAGATCAAAGTCATTCGGTGGGTTGCAAGCAAATAATTAACTGGTTTTTGTGCATAAAAAGATATCTGACGGAAGACCAGACTGAAATGTTGTGAGCATACCTACGTGATCGAACAAATCAACAGTGAAATCCATGGCAGGATTAAATATCTCACAGGAAAAGAATTTGAAATCGCTATCACGGTTCACGAATCTACATTATCAACCGCGATGTAAATATTGACGTCTGGTTACATTGTCGATATATGTCAGTCGTCGATTCGAAGTGTGATAGGATAGCCAGATGTACACCAACAGCACCTATAGCTATACCACAGTTAAATTGTGACAATAATCTTTCAGATGAACGAATATTTTAAAAACTTCCAGAGCATCAAACCAATTACTCTGGCGTCTGGTGGTACAAGGCTTCCTAAGATTCCAAGAACTATATTTATGACAACAATAACAATCCGATCGTCGACAAAAGCCTTATTAAAGATGAACTTCAAAGAGAACATATTAATATATGCGATAGAGATCAAATTTTGAATTATACATCTTCATGCATTAAACCGTCTAAATTGCATGGGTTGAAACGTGACAAAAATTATAATGAGAAAATGAATATTATAATCAGAATACGAATTTTCTCTATTAATGCACCTTCTTTTAGAGCAGTCTGAAAATTCTATTTTTTAAACTCTCTTGCGTTGAAATATGCTGATGATGCTGAACTATTACTAATTAATTGTTTTACCATTTGGTCAATTTCTGCTCACTTTGCTTAGGAAATATTTTTATGGAAACTGACATCGGAACTTCTTGTTCATGGCAGCTAAGCTGTGTTGAATACGGACCTGTAGTATTGTGCAGGTGTTATCTCAGTTGATATGGTTGCATGTTATCCAGGAAGTTTTCTTGAAATGGGAGAGTGTCCGGGGTATTTAAGAGATTTGGTCATCCAACAGACGAAATGACCACAGCTGCGATAAATGGACGTTTACCAGATTTTGATTTAACTGGAGTTTACATATTGAAACGTTTTTATTTACGAAAAATCTTCATCTGAATGTTTGGGCCTGTTTAGGTCGTCACCTTTCAGAAAAATGTTGGAGCCTAACAGTGCTAATTCGATATATACTTGATGCAAGAATTTTAAAATTGTTAACCGTAAGTGAAGCAATAATATCGTATCGTCCACAGAAAAAGCTTGGTTACCTGTCGCTGAAAGATCTGTTTTTGACGAAATGTTTGAGCGTAATCCAGATGAAATTAAATCCGAAAATGAACCTGAGAAGGATCTAAGAAAAAATTTGTAAATTTTCTCAGGGTGATTCATGCGATTAAAAACGACATTTTTTCCGAATAATGATCTACGATGTGGAACTTAATTTTATAATTACTGATACAATAGAGAAAGGAACATGTATAAGCCGGAATAATGCTTAGTTATCGAATGGAACTAAATTAGATACAATTGTGAATTCTATTAGATGGTGATTCACCACAGCTCACTCATGTAAGGTCTTCGATGTTAGCGTATGTTTCGATAAATTTTTTATCAATGATCAACCGATTTCTTGATACCGCGGTTGGACTTGCTACAGATTGATTTCATATCAATAACAATACGGATTTATTAAAGATTGGTACCAATGGAAATAAGGGCGAGTGGATAATACGATTATTCATTAACAGATGTTCAGGGAAATTTGTTATGGTTGTGTTAACTCCAACTCATTGGCTAGCCAGAGAAATGAGAGAACGTGGAGTTAAATCTCAAAATTTTTGATTTTGCTTTTAGACTCCTGAAGGAATTGGTGAAAAATACAATCATAAGATCAATATTTGGAATAAAATATGCACAAGGTGTCTTTAGATGTATACAAATATTTCTCTATGGGTTGCTGACTCAGAATACTGCTGTTATCAAGTGTGGCGATCACGGTTAACCGCCACCGTTTGGAGGATCATCTCCATATGAATGGCTGAAACGTTTGTAGATTATTATGAGGAAATAACTAATGTTTACCGAGCCCGCTTGATCCAGAATTAAGGGAGTTAACAAATTAGTCAGACGGCAACCAGGCACAATTCAGTGTGAAATAATGCATGAAGTAATTCCAGAAAGTTCTATTAAATTATTTTGGGAATATGTGGAACCCTCGTTGATACACTTCAGCTGATCTTTTTGCTGATAGCTTCTTTATATTTACTTGCAACGTCAACGACAGTCAACGAATATTTGTATATGCTTGACTGACGTCTATTAGTTTAAATGCTATCATATGGTAAAAAAAGACTGTATGATGAACCTTATTGTGATCGCTGACATGAAAATATGCGTACTGACTTTTTAAGGTGGCGGTATATACATTTGGCATATTGCCTGTCGTGCTAACTAATATGCAATAATAGAACGTGCGACACCTGCCTCATCAGCAAGTTTATTAATCGCTGCTTTGCCCCTCCAATATCTTCTTGAGCTATAATAAATCGATTGCAAAATAATAATAATAATAATAATAATAATAATAATAATAATAATAATAATAATAATAATAATAATAATAATAATAATAATCAGTTGATTAATTATCTTCCCCCAGCACTAGTTTACCTTCATCGCAGATCCTACCTTCCAATTAGCAAGTGATTATCTGAGAGATTTAATTTTTAAATTCTTTAGCCAATGTATCAACTTCACGTCTGTAATATGTCGTTTTTGTAAATCTTTATTTTAAATGCAAAATCACAAACGTTGCATATTTGATCAATCCCATTAAATGGATACTCTCCATGTCTTAGTTGATCTCGTTCGTCAAGTCTGATATCAATTCTTGTTTCAGGACCACACTATTAATACCCAGAAAGTTGCTTTTCGTCCGGACACTTATCCCATGGAGCTCTTGGTAATTTTCCCAGTGACGCAGCAATGTCATCACATGTTTTATTAGAGATACATTTGTAATTTTTGTACCACATTTTAGACACTTTCCTGTAAGTGCACGCTTTTTATTCCTCGTCGTTTTTGTTGTTAATCCACGGGGGGGGGGCTCTGCGTCGAACACAATATAAATTTATATAATTTACTTTTATTTGAGCAACATGGATAACATTAATTACAAAAAGGCACGAAAGCAAGAGCCAGACAAGCATCTTCCACAGCTGCCGAATTCTAACAGAGAAATTATCATGGGTCCATCTGGGTCTGATAAGACGCAATTGTTGCTTAACCTGATAATGAGATTGCTCAAGTTGGATAAATTAAATTCAGTGGCACCATCTGTAGATGATCAGAGATGCTGCAACGAGCTTAAATAGTTTAATAAAAATGCAAAGTTGTTGGACGGCGACGATAATGATATTATTGATTTTATCACCGATATTAATGATGCTCCATCTGTAGATGATCTCGATGGACGTATTAAAATATCGTAGTTTACAATGTGATGATAGACAAACAATCACATCCAGCTCAGATATTTTCTCAAGGCAGGCATAGAAACCCAAACGTGACTATGGCAATATACACGAATGTCTAAAGTGATCAGGGACAATTATAATCTTCTGATTGTCTTTAATGGGTCGATACACCTTCCATACGAATCATTCATCAGGGGACAGGAATATGATTAAATTCAGAAACTTTTTCACGCGCGCGCAAGCGATTCCTTATGGATTCATCACGAAAATTTTACATGATCCCCTGTCGCAATATCGTGCAGGTCTCAATACAATATTTGGTTGAGAGAGCAATTACATTTTATTACACGGGGGGGGGGGCTTCCAAGGTAAATATATTTGACGCACTAGAAATAAATAAATAAATCGATTAGAAGTCTCTGTGACTCTTGTATTGTTTCACACTTCGTAGGAAGCTTTATTTCGGTCTGAAAGTTTACTTCTGTTCACACTCTCTGCTTCTGCTTTAGACCACTCGGCCACTAGAGAGCCAAAGAGAGAGAGAGAGAGAGAGAGAGAGAGAGAGAGAGAGAGAGAGAGAGAGAGAGAGAGAGAGAGAGAGAGAGAGAGAGAGAGAGAGAGAGAGAGAGAGAGAGAGAGAGATGTTAGATATATAACCAATGCCTGCCATTTCTCTATTAGCTTTAGGATTTTTCTGGCTAGTAATAAGTCCAAGTTAAATACATAGGTAAGTATCAGTTTTAAGAGAGAGAGAGAGAGAGAGAGAGAGAGAGAGAGAGAGAGAGAGAGAGAGAGAGAGAGAGAGAGAGAGAGAGAGAGAGAGAGAGAGAGAATACTTTTCAAAACTGTTCCTAATAACCCCTTTTCAGTGGGTGGTACGAGTATATAAGATCCGGTACTGCAGAGGCTTTCCGTAAATGCAACAGGCAACGACTTTCTTTAACAGGAAAATTGTGTTTAACAGAATTAAATATGACCGAAGTGTATAAGGACGTATGCCTAGCAAAACACATTGGAAAATTAACAATGTTTGATCTCAAGTACGTCGAAAACTTTACAGGTAAACAAGCTGTGTAAATTATCAAATTTAAATTGAATGTTTAATCAAGCTAACCCATGTTTATTTTTCCTTCTTAATTTTCACCGTATTGAGCAAACGGCATGGACAATATCATCTTGCGCGTCATTGCAGCTATATTTTGTCCGTCCGTTAGTAACTTAGTGCGTTTCATTCGGCATAGTTAAAAAACACACTTGAAACCTTAACTTGCATTTGGGGAAGTGGGTAGTCGGAGAAGTCGTATATAAATACCAATACCAATTATAATGCCAATTTTTTGTATGAAATATAGGAAATAGGCTAGGGTGGATTGGGATGTTTTTTTCTATAAAAGAAACCTCTTAAATAATTTCCAATATATAGAGTTTGGAGATCTTAAAGTATGAATGTATCCTTGTCAGATCCATGGCTGCAATATATGGAGCATGTTTATTCATTATATTCCTCCCTTTTGAAAAGATTTGTAACGACTTCCCATTTCATATTTAAACAGTGATTTTGAAAAAAAAACAAACAACAAACCTAAACAAACCAAACCCATTCATACAGTGCAACAGTACTCATAAGTGCGTGACACTTCAACAATGTTATTTTGTCGTTAGTTAAAAAGTAGCTTATGCTTGCCAATAGCTTTTTCAATGGAACGTAAATTGCGTTACGTTTCAAAGGCCAAGGATTCTAATTGAGGTCACACGTGTACACAAAAAAATATGTCAGGCTATGACCAATGCAATCAAGCCTCTTTTTGACCAAATTTCCGTGACATATTTCGAATAATACTATTGCTAATACTACTACTACAACTACTACTACTGCTACTGCTACTACAAGATGATAACTAAATACATTCTTCTGAAAGCAGGTGATTAACAATACCTTATGTCGTTCTTAAGAAAATGTCCATCTTAGCGAGGACAAGAAATACATTCACTAGTGGTGAGGGTCAGCAAAAATGTTGGGAAAGCTAATGCATGGATAGGAGAGAAACAGATGGGTTCTTACGGGAGTGCAACACCTGCCGATGATGGTCAGGATACTCATACTGAATAACACTACTGTCCATATAGCTGCTATTCTACTAATAACAGGTGCCCCGAGTGGCCGAGTGGGCTAAAGTACTGACCGTTGCGGATCACTGCCATCTCACTTCTTTCTGATTGAGTTCGAGTCCAGACTCCGTTGACGTGGGTAAGTGTGAAAGCCTGCCAGTAGCTTCTCGTGGGTCGGTGGTTTTTCCCTGGGTTTTCCAGGGTTTTTCTCCACCAATAATACAGGCCGCCATGTATAGTCTATCTTGTGTTAAAAAATGGTGTTAAACCATACAACAACAACAACAACAACAGCAATTCTACTGATATTTATATTACAAAAATAGTTGGAATATCGTCATCGTTGCTCGGCAAAGGTCGTCGTTCTTTTTCTTTCTTCGAGGATGTGGAACGAAGTACATCGACGATCCTTTACGACCAATTGGCAATTACTGTTACCTAAGCAGGCAATTGTAATTTTGTTGTTAACTATGCTCATTAGTTTTAGCATAACGACGTCACCAGTGTAAGCACCCAGGGTAGATCCACAGAAACGAGCATTCCAACAGGCCTGACAGGTTCACTGTATCATTTAGCAAAAGAAATGAATTAAAACGTTTTCATTTTCCTTTAAACTCACTCATTAACGTGATAAAATAGTTTGAAATCAGTCATCAGTGTAACAAAAATTTCAATATGAAATCAATTATCACTGGGACAAAATACACAATTTGAAATCAGTCAATAGTGCGACAAAGTACACAATTTGAAATCAGTCATTAATGCAACAAAATACACTTTTGAAAGCTCTTTATGTACTAACGTTAATAATGAACTAGCAGATCTAGGTCTATTCCGTTTGTAAGGAGTAATCTGTAGAACAAACGACATTCGACAGCAGATTTGAGTCTATGTTTTTTTTGCAGTTGGGCTCAACGCATAAGTAATTGTATACGGTTACTACACAATTTAATGCAATAAGTTGTGTACAGATTGGTGTTTTACTATGTTTATATCCAACCCAGTTGAGCCCCTATTTCGATCGGTAAATGTCAACATTGACAAACGACATCAAAATGGTTTTAAGGACACGTATGTTTTTATTAGATCTTGTTGGACATACACATGTATTCACAAATACCAGCACAAATTCACAGCAAAAATTACACGACTGTTTAGGGGCGTCTCAAGTGTATGATGGTCAATAACGGCCAGCAAAAACGCTTGGGCAAAGTCAATGAAAAGTAAGCGAGTTATGTAAATTATCGAACTTAATACTTTAACAAGCTAATATCAGCCTGTTTTGATTTCTTTAGAGTTGCCTTGCACGTGTTGAAAAAGTGCAGGGAAAATGTCTGTCCTACCCGTCTGTTTTTCTGTTTCGTACGTCTGTCTGTTTGAAATGTTTCGCATCTCCTCCGACAACGCTAAAGATGCATGCTTGTACTTGAAATAGTAGAGTACGATTGTGGGTAGTCTGTAGGTTTCAAAAAAATCTGAGAATACTTCTGTTTTGGGGAGGGATGGAGTTGTTTCTGAAAAATCTTTAATAGTTGACAAGAATCATTGTCAAGTCTAGGTTTATAATATACATAACACGTTTAAAAAAAGCCACAATACCGCTTATCACAATGTGTTTAATGAAGGCACTAATTTAATTACATACGCAATCAATGATTCATGGATTTCATGGGTAAACAAATCCTATCAGAGGGCCATATATATTGACAATTAAACTATGGCCTGTTATGGTTCTCCTTTGCTCAAATATTAATGGAATAGTTCCAATAATTTGTTTAGTTTCCTTTATACACTGAGCCAGAAAACACCATCCCAAAATCACCTTACAATTAAATAATTCCTGTTATCAGATAATGTAGGGGACAATAAATGCGCAATATACAGAAACAAAGAATGCAAACAAACACACTGCTTATAGCACGCAATAGCTTCAGACACAAAATAGAGATAATGACTGAGGTATACCACGTCTATGTGGCATAGACTGCGATATTACAAGATTTGTTTTTCTTTGCCATCAAATCAGACCCAAATAAATATAATAAACTGCACGAGTGACAGAGGCATATTTTAAAAGAAACTTGTCCTCTTTAGAACTGAATAATGTTCTTATGCGTTTCAGCTTTGAATTCATATAAGGTTAAAAGAGATTAACTCTGTATCCTTATTGCAAAGTATCACCCAGATATACATCTCAGACCGCTCGTCAATACTCTTTAATTTTTTTTAATTTAACACTTGTATTCACGTTTCTTGCCTAGCAGCGTGTTACTTCTTTGCCCTTTTTATTAAGAACAAAATATTTGTAAATGAACTTCAGTGCGTTTTTATTGTGCAAGATCATTATTTCACACTCCTGCGTATTTAACTTCTTCAATGCCAATGGTTATTGATAGAATCTTTCCATGATTTGGAAATTTTTTGATATTAAGGAGAAGTATTTGAAAACATCGTCGTTTCCAGTTTTCGTTTTTAATTTCAAAACGTATTTAAATTACGGTGAATTGCAAAGCCGGCTTCCTTTCAGGATTTGTATTGAAAGAACATTCTAAGTGGAACAAATTTGTTTTGTTTTGTTTTTTTACAAAAAAAGGATGAATAACAACCACAGCTGGAGTTCCGAAACCAGGAAGGAAAAGGAATCATACTGGATACGCCGCCTTAGAACATTGAAACCAAGCGGTCTAAACCAAGAAGACTAGAAAATGAAAACTATGCACTAGTAGAATTTAACATTTTCTAAATCTTCTTATTATCCTTCAATTTTTATTATAAGAATAACCGGTATAGAATCAAATATCCGGGATATAATCTGCGTTACATATGTACACAAAGTAAAAATAGATGTCGCTTTGGCTTGTAGACTTTTAGGGAATTATACAACGTTTTCAGTTTCCGCAACTAGTCTATACAAGCTGGTTGTATTTATAATGTTAGCACATGTGAAGACAGAAATGTAGAGGTTTACAAACACAACGTTTTTGTGTTTATTTGTTTGTCGTAACTATGTTTTGTATTTGCCTTTGAAAAAGACTCATTAAGAGTCGAAAGCGCTTAGGCTAGTTAGTTACTAGTTTCGTACTGTTCGTCGTCAGTTTATTGCATATATATATATATATATATATATATATATATATATATATATATATATATATATATATATATATATATATATATATATATATATATATACAGTAGACTCTCGATTATCGGCACGCGGTTTAACTGCTTTGCGGCTTAACCCCGGCAATGAATTTTTAAAGAATTTTTCACTCCATATCTTAAAAAGATGGGGAGCTATGCGACGATTTCAAAATCGAAAATTTTATACAGGAAGTCGACCGACCTGTTTAACGACGACTCGGGCTTACGACTGGTTCCCGGAGAGAGTTGTTTTATAATTTTATAATAGGGCTTTACTTCCTGTTCCAGGTGAGAGTTGTTATATAATTTTATAATGGGGCTTTATTTCTTGTCCCAAGGAAATTGCGGATGTTAAACGCCTTCTTTGTGGTAGTGGGGGAAGGAGTTCTGATAAAAGAACAGTACGATTCTTCAGTTGTTATCAGTACAGTAGGGTACTTCAGTTGTGTCCAAAAATACTGTATTTAAGTTTTTGTGCTGGAAAGGGGATAATGGAGCGGAAAAGGAAGCGCGTAGTTTTAACAATTAACCAAAAACTCGACATAATTAAGAAACTTGAACAAGACGGGTCTACCAAAAACTTAGCTTTACAATATGGTATAGGTGAAATAACAATTCGCGATCTCCGAAAAAATAAAAATAAATTTATTAACTACGCCAGTAATTCTGATTCATCAAGTGGTTTATCAAGCAGAAAAACAATGAAACTGTCAACTTTTGATGAGCTTGATAAAGCGATGTTGCAATGGTTTAACCAACAAAGGGCACAAAACATTCCTGTTTCAGGAATTATCTGCGCAAAACAGGCAAAACTATACTTTGATGCATTAGAAATGGAACGTGATTTCAATGCATCCTCGGAATGGCTGACGCGATTCAAACAGCGGCATGGAATACGTGAGATTTTTATACATGGGGAAAAATCAAGCAACAATGAAACAGTTGCAAATGAGTTCCAAAATGATTTTCAAAAGTTCATAGAAGAGCAACAGGTGACTCCTGAACAAATTTATAATGCTGATGAAACTGGCCTAAATTGGAAATGTCTTCCCACAAAAACATTAGCACATAAATCAGAAAGTCGAGCACCGGGCATAAATCCAGCAAAAAAAGAATCACTGCTTTATGTTGCGCAAATGCTACTTCTTCTCATAAAGTGAAACTATCTGTAATCGGAAAAGCGAAAAAGCCGCGTTGTTTCAAGGGAACTGAAAAAAAACCAATATGCCTGTGACATATTTTAATCAGAAGAAAGCCTGGATGGATACCACAATTTTTAAAACATGGTTCCATGTAAACTTTGTACAAGTTCGGAAGTAGTAAGCGAAAAGGCTGATTCTAGCTCAACGACTCCTATTCCACAGGTAAGCTCTGTCATACAGAGGTGACGAATTTTGTTTAGGGAAAAGGCTGATTATAACTCAACGACTCCTATCCCACAGGTAAGCTCTGTCATACAGAGGTGACGAATTTGTTAGAACAGCACATGCGTGGAATACGATTATTCTAAAGACGGCAAATGGATTTTATAATCAGTCTACCACAAGTTTTTTTTATCAGATAACAGGATGAAAATTAAATTGTGCATTAGAACGTTTCAGTTAACAAGGCGGAAATTAAACTACGCATTAGAGGAAGGTAAGTGATATTATATCTTAAGTTTAGATAAAATTTTAGTTGGAAAAGATTATGTCAAATTTTCAAACATTATTTTATAAGTTTAGATAAAATTTTACGTTACTCATATTTTTTTGATAATTTTTTTCATACTTGCTAATCCTCATTGGTAGAATGTCTGTTAACATGTTGTCAGTAATACGAAATTCACGTAATAAATCATCCATATTATATTGAACTCCACGTAGGTAAGATCAGATCTGATCAAGTAGTTTCTTGTAAGTTTTTAAAGATGTTAAACAACCGTGCTTTTTTATCAAAAGTTTTGGTTCTACTTTTTACACGCCGCTGTAAGTGAAACACCAATACCGGATATGATTAACAAAAACGGATTTAATGATACCCCACTTGAAATTATACCAGAACTGGTCATTAGCAACGGCAGATATGATATTACTCGAAGGATCTTATTGTAGTATTTGTAACATTTTTTAACACACCAAAGTTTCTTGTGATAATATTTGTAGTATTGTATTAGTGCGTCCACATCCTGTACTGGAATATCTTTTGAAATGTGATTGAAATCAACTATACTTCTTTTCATTACAATATTTGTTTACATAATCAACGGTCTTGGTATTAGTAATTCAGCTACAAATTCCAAACACCAATGATAGCCGACTTCGGTTGTATTTGGAAATATAGTAGTAAATTCAAGTGTAAATTCTTCCTCAATACCTTTTAATATTAATATAGATACAGTTCCAGAAGACGTACCCAAAATATTTAATGGAGATGTTGTTAAAATATTAAAATCTCCAATGCTAATCACTGTAAATCTATACACACCAGTAACTTCTGCAGTGTATTTGATAGATTTATTTTGCTGCGTCCATTTACCAGACCCTGAAGCAACAGTATACACAATATTTTTAATCTGTTTGTGAGGAATTTTAACCATACTCGTTTCCTCAACAATATTAGGAATTCCACTAATAATATCATTGAGTTTTGTGTTAATATCATTGAGTTTTGTGTTAATATTAGCGAGTGTAATGTCAACATTTGATGGATTTCCAAAAAATTCATTTTAAGTGTGTTTATGTTTCTGCGAAAACTTAAAAACGTTTTCACATGACCAAGATATTCATTTTTGAGCGCTGTTATTTCATTATTGATTGGAACGTCCTGATCATCGACGTATTTCTTTGTTACAGCGTCTCCATCTGTAGTTGGATATCCAAGATTTGTAATCTTGTTCTGGTTCATAACAATATTCCCATTAAATAAATCACCAGCTTTTTTAACAAAATCATTTACTGACCTACCAGAATCTTGTATCTTACCTCGATTGTTAAAAGTCACGATATTATCAGCAACCGCATTAGGAATTCGTACAAGTACATCTGGTAGTTTTACATTACTCGTCATTAATCGTCCTTCTTTGTCTTGGAAAACGACGACTTCATTTGGATCTACACTGGCAACATTTAATAAATTATTACTTTCATTTTTGAGCTGATCAAGAGTTGCATATTTGGATAAGTCACCTTGATAACCTTCTGTGGATAAATCTCCTGATAGTGTTCCAAATTTTGTATAGTAACTCATTATTTACTGTCTTAGATAAAATTATCAACACTAGTTTAATATTATACAAAATGGCAAAATCGTCAATATTAAACTTTGATACAGAGAAGCTGGTGAAACACAAACATAACAATGAACTTCCTGATTGTCATTATCTTATTGTTGGGCGAACTGGATCAGGAAAAACAAATTTGTTTATGAACTTGCTTCTTGGTGATAATTTTAACTACGATAGAGTCTATATTTACACAATCAATCCACAGCAAGATAAGTATGAGTTACTAAGCGATTATAATGACAAACTTCGTGATGAACTTAAGGCTGGTGAAGATTTTTTTATAATTAGACAGCCAGAAGATCTTATTCCAGTTAATCAACTTGATGCAGATGAACATAAGATAGTAGTTTTTGACGATATGCCGCTAAATAACATGGAGATGAACAAAATAAGATCGTATTTCTCACTGTCACGTAACAAACAATGTAATTCTGTTTATCTCGCTCAAGGATTTTATAATGTTGACAAATTTATTCGGCGAAATACGGGTTGTTTTATATTATTTCCAGGACTGGACAATGTTGACGTTAGAAATATTGCAAGCGAACAATGCGGTGACGTGACAAAAGATAAGTTTATTGAACTTTACCGTAATGCTACAAAAGATAAATACAACTTTTTCTTATTTGATAAACTTACAAATGATCCAACTAAAATGTTTCGCTGTTGTATTGACACTTACTTACAGTAAGGGTTTCAATTTTATAAAATTTATAATAATAATAATGGACAAACGAGCGAGATACAGACAACACATAGAAGATCTAAAAAAATTTGCTCAATCTCAGACATCGCTTAAGCAAAAAGTACAACAAGCACGACGTGGGCAAGTAACCGCTACAGAAGCAACAGCTACAATTTTCAAGCCGGTTACTGAAGCACTATTAGGTAAACAACCTGAAACTAAACCACTGTCAAAAGAAGAACTTAAACAACTGCAGGAAAAAGGCTTGGTTGGAATTGTTAAAGAAAAACAGGAAGCAGCTGCTGCAAAACTTGTTACTAGATCTGATGAAGGAAAAAGAAAACTAATTGAGGCTCTTACAGCAAATATAGCTGATCCTGCGGCTAGACAAGCTGAAAAAGATCGATTGATAAACAATCCGCTGAAACTTGAGCGAAGATTAGCAGAATTAACAACGCAAGAAATAACAAATATTATAAAAAATTTATCAGGAGATATAAAAGATATCAAAGAGGAGCAACAAAGAGATGGTGAGCTTACTGTAAAGTTTATGGAAGTTGGAGATCAAAGACTTCATTTTATAAAAAGAGCAAGTGATGTGGTAAAAGATAGTGAATATGATGATTTTTTAAAAGAAAGAAAATATAAGAGATATTAATAATATAAACAAGTGGACTGATGCAGAATATCAAGAATTACTCGATAGATTAAATGTAATATTTAATGACGGAGTTACTGCTAAAGATGAAATAAACATGGTTACAGAAATTGATGATATGATTCTACTTTATGATAGGATAAGATATGGTGTTATTGCTCTCACGTTTAAAAAAAAACAGCAGAAAATAGTAGACTAAAACCTTTTGGTAAAGGGTGGAGTTTTAAAAGGAAATTTGATACACTCAATAAAACTCGTGTAGAGAAAAGCAGAGAAGTAAGAACAGGAACTGGTGTAAAAATATTTACTTCAACTACTGAAATGATAGGTAGATTAATGTTATTAATATCGTCAAAAGAAGTTGGGAATGTTAGTGTTGAACTTGATAATGAAATCATTGACATACTTGATCATCTAAGACCGAGTGAATTATTAACATCTGACGAATATGAAACTTTACACCGCGACTTAATCGCGGCGACTTAATTTTGTAAAATGATATAATATAAAAGGAATGCAAACAACATTATTACTAAACTCTAGTGAGTCTGCGATAGATAGCGCAAATTTTTCAGTAAATTATATTCCACCTATCCAACTAGATCCTACAAAACAATATGAAATTGGATTAATTTCTTGTACTTGCTGGAATGCTATACCTAACGTGAAAACTGATGTTAACGATGAAATGTATTTTACTATGATTACAACATCTTCAATATCTACAACAAAAAAAAATAAAAATTCCGCAAGGAGCTTATAATATTACTGATCTAAACAGTACAATCAAAAGAGTTCATCACAAAAGCTGGCAGTGTGGCTGATAATTTTGAATTGGCAGCAAATTATAACACATTGCGAGCAAGGATAACTTTGAAAAATATAGTAATCAGTCTTGAACCAAGAGAAAGAAGTATTGCACAACTGTTAGGATTTACTGAAAAAACTTACACTGCACTTGATCAGCCTATTACATATGACAGTGAACTGCCAGTAAATATAACAGAAGTAAATACAATATTAGTAAATTGTTCTATTGCTTCTGGCTCTTATACATCAAAAGGTAGCAAAGGTCAAACGATTTACAGTTTCTCACATGAAGTTCCGCCAGGTTCTCTCATGCAAATAACTCCACGACATATTATATATTATCCTTTAAACGTTGAAGATCAAATATCAAGTATAATAATGCAGTTGACAGATCAATCAGGAAAACAGTTACATGTTAATAATGAAGTTGTAACTTATTATTTACATCTACGCGAGCAAAAGTAAAAATTATGCAAAATCAAATATAATGAAACAAAGAAAAAAAGTTTATCGAAGAAAAATAATAGGAGGATTTTTTGGAAATATTTTTACTAAAGTTATTGAAAATATACCGGGTATAGCGCGTAAAGTTGCACCAATTGCTATTGACGCGGGTAAAGCGTTTGCAACTGGAGCTGCATCTGCCGCTGGGACTGCGGTGGGACAAAAAGTAGCTGATAAAATAAAAGGTGATCTACCGACTGCATCTGAAATAAAACAAGCTATCTCAGAAATCGCTCCAACAAAAGAAACCCATCGAGCTATGATAACAACAACAAAAAAATTATTATCACCAAAGGGCGAGCATATCATACAAAAATTGATATCTAAAGTAACAGTGCCGCAATAAAATTTTATATAATCTAATAAAATAAAATGTCTGTTAAAAATTATCTCGAGTTAACAGAAACTTATGACATCGAAAACGATGTGAGAGAATTTGAGTATGTTGAGTATCTTGATGAGAATTGTAACGAACCAAATAAAGCTGGTATTAGAACCTTTAACACCAGAGACGAAGATGTATTTCTACTGCCACATAAGGCTATGCTAGAGGTTCGTGGTCAGATTATGACAGTAGCCAATCCACCTGCTGTAATTGCAGTTGGAGCAGAAGTAGCTCTTATAAACAACGGCTGGAGTTTATTCAAAAGTGCTAGATATCAACTAGTCAATCAAACTATAGAAGATATTTCAAGTCATCTACAAGTTGCAAGTACAATTTTAAATATTATTTCGTTTTCCGACGATTACTCGAGATCAACTGCAACGAATATGATGTGGTTTAAAGATACTGGACGGGGTATAGCTGAATCAACTGAATTTTTAAAGAGAGGCGCTATAGTACATGGAGCTGATGCTGATGCAAATGCTGTAATTGTGAGAAATTTCCTCATTGCTAATGCTAGATATTGTCGCACCTGCTGCAGATGCTAATGCAAACGCCACAAGAGTTTCTCTTATAGCAGCTTTTAATAATCTTAATATAACACCACCAGCTGCAGATGCAAACGGTACTGTAATGTTAAATTTACTTCTTAACACACTTGACGTGAGAAATCCGCGTTATAATGAAGGTTTTGCTAGGCGAAGAAAACTTGTAGCAGGATCACGTCAAATTACAATGATGCTTCCACTAATCATGATCTTCGGCTTCTGTCGCGATTATGATAAAGTATGTCGCGGAGTTAAACATAAGCTTATTTTAGATCGAGCAGACCAAAACGATTGCTTGTTTAGATCTAGAGGGGCTGATGTACAGTTTATCATAAACAAACTTGCTTTGTGGATGCCACGTATAACACCATCAATCACTAAAATGTCAGAACTAAATAGCACACTTGATAAGCATACGAACAGAATTTACTTTAAGCAGCATAAAATATATCAGACAGCGGATTCAAATACTACCGACTACACGTGGCGGGTCACGACAACATCAAGCGAACAATTGGCGAGACAAATATTTGTCGTATTTCAACAGCAAGCCCGACGAGGTAATCAACAACAAAATGATGCAATATTTGACCACGATGATGTCAGACGAATACACGCTAGATTAAATTCAAAGCAATATCCAGAACGAGCTATGGAATGCAATTTTGCTGATGACGCTAATAAAAATATTACTCGACCGTATATGTACCTGCTTGACGCAATTCAAAAATATCAGGATGTTGAAGATGGAACTCAGATATCAGCAGAGGAATTTCGTACGCTTTATCCTATATTTCATTTTGATGTTAGTAAACATAAGGAGCGAATTGTAGACAGCACAGCGGATATTGAAATCACCTGGACATTTGGTGCCGTTCCAGTAGCGCCGTTGTACGTATACGCATTAGTGATTAGTGATAGATTTATCACGGTAGATTCTATTGGGGGTAAAATGACAGTTCAAGTTTAATCTGCAGTTGTTATATAAAATGACAAAATATATTGTAAAAGAAGTATATTTGACTGATGGCCAGGTTAAAAAATTAGTAGCTGCTATTGCAAAGCGAGAACAGGTATCATTAAAAATCAATCCTAATATTTCTGATGGTGTTTTAGCAAAATTAATGATAACAAAATATCAAGTAAACAAGTACAATCGTAAAAAACGTTTGTTTTAAATTTGAGTGTTGCACAAATAACTGCGATGGCAAACGATATTGATGTCAAAGGTGGTTTTCTTGGTCCAGCATTATCAGTATTAACTAGTACAATAATACCTAAAGTTTTGCCGGTGTTGGGAACATTAGGACTAGCAGCAATGTCAGGAGCAGTCTCTGGTGCAACGAAGAAAGTTGTTGAGGGTAATGGTATCATTCGTGGAAGTGGAATAAAAAAATTGTAAATTTTATGTAAATGATATATTATAATGCCACAACGGAAAAACAAATCACCAACAACAAAATCGCCAACAACAAAATCGTTGGAAAAAAAGAAAACAAAAAAAAGAAAACAACACCAAAACGCAAAGAAGCAAAACAAGGAGGAATTATTCCATTCGCACCACTTTTGGCGGGACTAGCGGGAAGTCTGCTGCCAAATCTTTTATGAATCGGACGTGGTCTAACATTACCAGGAACACGACCACCCCGTTGGGTAATTTTGATATAATCGATAAGTTAAAAGCAGTTCCTGGATTTCACGGAGTTCATTCTAAAGATGAACTCGCAGCAATAAAATCACCATCAGCTGTAAGTTCGTGTGTTATTAATATACAAGATTTTAATGACGGATCCGGTACACATTGGGTAGCAGTTTATAATAATAATTATTTCGACTCGTTTGGACTTCCTCCAAGTGATGTAATAAAAAAGTATATGAACAAAAAATTTAAAAAGACATATTATTCGTCAAATCAACTCCAACCTGTTGGAACGTCTGCTTGCGGATATTATTTTATTATGTTTATCCGACAGATGAGCAGAAATCTCAATTTTTTAAAATTTATTTTACAGTTTGACAAGCAACCTTCTCACGCTAATGATGAGATTGCAATTAATTTTATCTAAACTTATAAATATAACAATGTCAACATACTGTCTCAAGTGTAGAACTAAAACAGAAAATATTGATGAAACAACAGAAAAAACAAAAAACAACAGGATAATATTAAAAAGTTTTTGTGCAGTCTGTGGAAAAAGAAAAAATATGTTTTTATAGAAAACGTCCACAGCGACGTCGTCAGCGAAAAATTCCGTAGGATCTGGTTATCCTAATATTATGTTAATCGACGACTAAAAATATAGAATGATATGCAACTGTGATTCTGACAGAGATTTGTGTCTTGAGCAAAATAAAATTGTTGCATACTGTCAATGTTGTAACAACAGAGAAATAATAGGGTCAGGTATAGATATACATAAAATTATTGGAAAATTGCCAAAACCAAAAGGCGGTTGGACTTTGCCAGGTCATCGGTATACAGGACCTTACAATCCGCTAGATCAACAACTAGATGAAAACGACAATCCATTGCCAGGTCAAGAGCTTTACAATCAAGTGGATGCAATAGCGATGCGTCATGATGTCTGTTATCATGATCATGAAAACTCAAAATCAGATTGTGATAAAGTAATGTTAGATGAATTACGTGATATGGAGCCAAAAAATCTACGAGAACGTTTTGATAGAAGATTTGTTCAGGGAATAATTGGAGCAAAATATAAATTAGGACTTGGAAAAAAAGTATACGATGATCTTGCAGTCGAACTACACAGACTAAAAAAAAGTTTCCACGACGTAAAGTTGTTGCTAATGGTGTAGATGATATCTGGGCAATAGATTTGGTGGATGTATCCAATCTAGCTCAGTTTAACGTTAGCGCTGATGGTGCTCCAAAAAGATATTTGTTTAATGTTATAGACGTTTTTAGTAAATACGCTTTCAGTGTACCTGTTTCGGATAAGACAGGAACTTCAATGACTGATGCGCTAAAACAAATAATAACGAGTACAGAAAGAAAACCAAATAAAATCTGGACTGATCATGGATCTGAGTTTTTTAACAAAAAGTTTGAGCAGTTTCTAGAACAAAATAATATAAAAAAATATGTTACAGGAAACGAAGGTAAAAGCGTTGTTGTTGAGAGATTTAATCGCACGTTAAACGAGAAAATACATAAACATATGACAGCTAAAAACACCAACAGGTACATCGATGACCTTTCTCAAATCGTAGGTGAATATAATAACACGAAACATCGAACCATCAAAATGTTACCCAATAATGTTATTAAAAATCCGATATTAGCAAATGAAAACATGTACCGCAGACATAAATTTAAGGTTGGTGATAAAGTTAGAATTTCTTTGATAAATAAGGTATTTGCAAAAGGATTTACTCCGAACTGGAGCGAAGAAGTATTTGTAGTTGCTAAAGAACTTTTCACAATACCTGTAACATACGCGTTAAAAGATCTAGCAGGGGAACCTATCATAGGTAGTTTTTACGAACAAGAACTACAGGAAACTGAGGAGGATGTCTTCATTATTGAAAAAGTGATTAGAAAAAAAGGAGATAAAAGTTTAGTCAAATGGCGTGAGTATAGCGATAAATTTAACAGTTGGATCCCAACCAAACAAATTATGATATAATGCTATTATAAATTTCTTCATACTTTTGTTTGACAGATTTACATTTTACTGGTTTACATAACGATATTAGATATTGTCTGCGATCGTCAGAGATCGTCATTAGATTAAAAATCTTGACAAATATGAAATCGAATTTGATATTTTTTTGCGGCCTGGAATACTGATGTTTAAGAAAGGTTTGATTAGCTGCCAAAATATTTGCTGTTCGGCAACGGTAAAATTAAATTTCATTATTGGTTTTGCAATGTGATACTTGACATTATATCATTTAGTTGTTGATCTGTGTAATTTGATCTGTCAGCAACAATGACTATTTCACCATCATCATCAGATTCGTTGTTATACAAAATATCATCTTCATTATAACTAATAGATTTGTCTATGAAATCTTTGGAAAATGTAAAACTATGCATGACCTCATCATTAGTATCTTCTTCGTATAATTCAACGAGTAGTTTCATCAAGTCCATTATTATAATATATTTTTATCTAATTTATTGTTATAAGATGATTGATGAGATAAAATATCACCAAAAATTTAATATATTAAATTACAACGAACTAGCCGAAGCGGTAAGAAAATGTTTGTTGGGTTATAGTGTATATTCTGTTGACGTTATTGTAATGCAAGGTGATTCTTATAAAATATTGCTAACAGAAGCAGAAAAAATAAAATTAATGATAGGGCAGTAACGACACTAAAATTTGATTGCGATGATATCATAGCATTTGCTCATCATTGTTTGACTAAAACCGAGCTATCAAATATTATTGATCATCATATCTAAGAACAATCCTGGCATCGTATTCGCTTAAAAAAGCTGATTTTGTTACTCTATCGGCTATAAATTTTACTGCTCTGGAATTTATCTTATAATGCTTTGCCGCAGCTGTAATCGATTTGAATTTCATCTCCTCATCCGTTTTGGGGTTTTTGGAAATAACAGGTTTTGCTGGACATCTAAAATTAATACCATTACTATTTTTTCCTTTTCTCACATTTTCCTGTTGCGTCACTAGCTCTAGATTTTCCAATCGATTGTCTGTTTTTACAATATTAATGTGATTAATAACCAGACCATCGGGTATAGATCTATTGAACACCTCGTAAACAAAACCATGACCAAAATAAAGAACATGATTTGTCAATGTTTTTCTAACAGTTACCCTGATATATCCCATATTGTTCATAGAACTAAGAACTTTTTTAGTTTTTCTGTTTCTAATAATACCACAATCGTTAGCCTCGTATAAATGAAAGACCGGATGCGGCTGAAACTCATCTTGTAAAGATAAGTTGTCAATGTTATCATCAGTGACTGCACCGTTCACATGATATACATGCTGTCCCTCTGGAATGTCATCGCAGAACAACGTGTAAAAAAAATCTTTTTTAAGCATTGCAATCCTCACAGTATTATCTCCCTTTACATTAAACTGATAACCCGCTGACGTTAATATGCCAACAGATATTCCAGTTCTAATGTTAATAACCGAACCTATTGCATTTCCAGCGTATAGGTTATATTTTGGGTGAATATGATATGCTTCTTGCTCATATGCGCTTGTCATATTTGCTGTCATTACATTATAGGTGATATTTTTTATCTCTAATTGATTTTAGCGCATGCGCAGTGTGAGGTAAAGTTATATTTTGGGTGAAAATGATATACCTCTTGCTCACGTGCGTTTGTCAGATTTGCTGTCATTATATTATAAGTGATATTTTTTATCTCTAATTGTTGTTTAGCGCATGCGCAGTGTGAGGTAAATTATCAATTAGAGATTATATTATAATATAATAATGTTAAAATTGCGTGATATAGCCAAGAGAAGTCTTATGGGAAAACCTAATAAAATAGCGACTGCTTTTACAGGTTTTGACAATAGTTATCAGTTTGATAATCAAAACGTTTTAGTAAATTTTACTGCAACAAATCTTTACCACCTACTACAGACAACTGTAAAACGTGAGCTCAAAAAACACAAAAGTATTAGATTATTAGTGCAATATCATGTTATATTTTCAAAGATAGTTATAACGGAAGAATTAACTAACAAGGAAATTGCAGATCCTTATATGAACGCAAAATCAAGACGTGTTTTGCTTGGGACTAATCTTTTATCACTATCTGATGAAATACACCAAGAAATCTGGAAAAAATAGAGGAATTCACTGAATTAGGTTCGGGTTGGAAGTTTGAAATGATCAAAGAAATATTGTTTCACACGATGAAATATAACGCATTACGAGGTAGTTCATACATCGACCTGCCACCAAAAATAAAAAGTAAAAAATGTTGTATAAACATCAAAAAACGTAGATAACAAATGTTTCCAATGGGCTGTTCTTTCCGCACTATTTCCAACAGAAAAAAACGCTACTCGTGTTGAAAAGTATATCAGTCACGTGTCAAGATTAAATTTTAAAGATATTAACTTTCCAGTGGCAGAAAATCAAATACCAAAATTTGAAAAGCAAAATAATATTTCAATTAACGTTTTCGGACTAGATGAAAAAGAGGATGTATATCCGAGATATATTTCAGAAAAAGCTTCACAATCGACTATAAATTTACTGTTTTATAAAAATCATTACGTTTGGATCAAAAACTTTAACGGACTAGTTGGTAGACAGTACAATAAGAATAACAAAAAAAGTTCTTTTCTTACCGCTGCTTGCATGGCTGTACAAACAATGAAACATTACAAAATCATTTGCAGTACTATAGTGATGTAAAAAGAATAACAATGCCATCTGAAAAAGATAGTGTGTTACAGTTTATCCATCATAACCATAAACTAAAAATTCCTTTCGTCATATACGCTGATTTCGAATGCTTACTTCAACCTGTACTTGGCGTAGAAAATAATCCTAAAAATCTAGTACAAGAAAAGTTCAAAATCATGTTCCGTGTGGAGTAGCGTGCAAGGTAGTTTGTTGTACTGATTCTAGATTATCTAAACCAATCAAATTATATCGTGGTAAAAATCCAGCTGTCTGGCTTCTCAAGCAGTTGATTAACGAAGTTGATAATATTACTTATCGTTTGAAAAGAGTATCGCCAATGATTAAATTAACACCTCAACAAGAATCTGAACACGAGCAAGCGGAAATGTGTCATATTTGTGAAAAAGCTTTTGACCCTGACAACGTTAGTAATAAAAAAAGTACATGACCATTGCCATTTGACCGGACAGTACCATGGAACGGCTCATAATCAGTGTAATTTAAAATTTCATGTTCCAGATTTTATTCCAGTTATTCTTCACAATTTTCGAGGATATGATAGTCACATTATAGTAGAAGCTTTTGGTGATCCTGACGTAAAAGCTCGTCTAAAACTCCATAACGTCATCAAATGTATTCCAAATAATTTTGAAAATTACATGTCAGTTACGCTAGATAAATTGCGTTTTATTGACAGCTTGCAGTTTATGGCAGCCTCGTTAGATGAGTTAGTGAAAGGTTGTAGTAAATTTGATAACCTAAGAGATTGTTTTGGAGATAAATTTAATCTACTAGCTAAAAAAGGAGTTTTTCCATACGAATATCTCGACGATTGGAGTAAATTTGATGAAACATCTTTACCTGGCAAAGATAAATATTACTCACAACTTAAAAATGAAAATATAACTGATGACGAGTACAAGTATGCACAAGATATCTGGAAAGAGTTTGATTGTGCGACTTTTGGTGATTATCATGATTTGTATTTGAAAACTGACGTGTTATTATTAGCAGATGTTTTTGAAAGTTTTCGAGAAGTGAGTTATAATAATTATGGACTAGATCCTTGCTGGTATTATTCTGCCCCTGGGTTGTCATGGGATGCTCTGCTAAAGTTTAGCAAGGTAAGGTTAGAATTACTGACTGACGTTGATATGTTCAATTTTATTGAAAAAGGTATCAGAGGCGGTATTAGTGTGATAACAAAAAAATATGCTGAAGCAAACAACAAATATTTGAAACAGTATAACCCTTGGCTCCCTTCGAAATATTTAGTTTATCTAGATTGCAATAATCTTTACGGTGGTTCGATGGCAGACCAAATGCCTATTGGTGGATTTCATTGGATCACGGCTGATCAATTTCTATCGGAGACAGAAAGAAAGATACCCGACGATGTTTCCTGTTTCGTTGAAGTTGATCTTGATTATCCAAATTCGCTACACAAATTACATAACGATTATCCTTTCTGTGCGGAATCGATGGTCATAGATTATAGTTCGTTATCAAAAGAACAACAAGTGTTAGCATCACCAAGGCAACATTCTATTGTCAAGAAACTGGTACCAAATTTACTTGATAAGAAAAATTACGTTTTGCATTACAAAGTTTTAAAACAAGCAGTCGATGCTGGTCTTGTGTTGAGAAAAGTTCATCGTGTACTAAAATTTAATCAGTCACCATGGATGAGAGGTTATATTAACTCGAACACTTCAAGAAGAGCTGCAGCGAACAGATTTTGAAAAAAAAACTTCTTTAAACTGATGAACAAATCCGCTTTTGGTAAGACGATGGAGAATATTAGGAAACGCGTAAATATTGAAATAGTTAATGATGTCAATCGCAGAAACAAACTTGTGTCAGACGATGATTTTATGAGCATGAAAATATTTAATGAAAATCTTGTTGCAATACAAAGAAGAAAAACAAATCTAAAACTAAACAAGCCGATCTATGTTGGAGCTGCAGTGTTAGATTTATCAAAGTGGTTGATGTACGATTTTCATTACAATTTTGCTAAAATTCAGTGGCCGGCAAGTAGATTATTGTTTACTGATACCGATTCGCTCGTATATGAAATCGAATGCTAGGATATCTGTCAGGACATGTACAATAATTGAGATCTGTTTGATCTTTCTGATTACCCACGTGACAGTAAATTTCATGACGACACAAATAAAAAGGTGATTGGTAAGTTTAAAGATGAAATGAACTCGAGCGCTATCAAATACTTTATCGGATTACGCAGCAAAATGTATGCCATATTGTTAGACAATAATAAAAAAACGAAAAAAGCCAAAGGTCTGCCTCGTAATTTTGTTAAAAAGTTTATGAAATTTGATGACTACAAGTACGCGCTTGATGGCGATGTTAGTTTTATGAGAGCTATGGCAATTCGGACTAATCATCATAAGCTTGAAACAGATGTCACTATCAAACGTGGATTGTGTAATTTTGATGACAAACGTTATTGTGAAAATGGAGTAGATACATTTGCCCTTGGGTATTTTCATTGTGACTAAAATTTTATCTAAACTTATAAAATAATATTTGAATATTTGACATTATCTTTTCAACCTAAAATTTTATCTAAACTTATAAAATAATGTTTGAAAATTTGACATTATCTTTTCCAACTAAAATTTTATCTAAACTTATAAAATAATGTTTGAAAATTTGACAATGACAAATAGCTACAGTAGTAAAATCAAATATTTAATGATGGACAGCAAACAATTGACAGTTGAATTTAATAATGAAACATCAGGTATATGTTTTAGTGGAACACGTGACAAGATAAAACTTTCACTCATCAGATCTGATAATAGCGAGTATTTCAATTATCTCGAACAATTGTATCAAAAGTTGCTAGCGGAATTTAAAAACTTTCACAGCCCCATTAGCCAACAAAAGTATACTAAACTCACAATTAATCTCGATCGGTCAAAGGTATATTTTATAGACGAAAAATATCCTCTGAACAAACCAGAAAAAAAAGATTTATTTGAGTCCCGTCGCTGCGTGAGCGGTAAAGTAAAATTTAGTATCTATAATCGTGATATTAAATATTTTTAATATCAACAGTTGAAACATTAATCATTAGTCACGAGGTATAAAATAATATCATTTTCATTCTAATGCTAGTTTAATTTCCGTCTTGTTAACTAAAACGTTCTAATGCACAATTTAATTTTCATCCTGTTATCTGGTAAAAAAACTTGTGGTAGACTGATTATAAAACCCATTTGCCGTCTTTAGAATAATCGTATTCCACGCATGCGCTGTTGTAACAAATTCGTCACCTCTGTATAACAGAGCTTACCTGTGGGATAAGAGTTATTGAGCTAGAATCAGCCTTTTCCCTAAACAAAATTCGTCACCTCTGTATGACAGAGCTTACCTGTGGAATAGGAGTCGTTGAGCTAGAATCAGCCTTTTTCCTTACTACTCGCGAGCATCTGAGATCGAAAGGTTTGCCAGAGAAAGCTATTCTTTTATTAGACAATGCTCCAAGCCATCCAAATGAAGTGGTTTTGCAGTCTGCTGACGATAAAATAATAACATTATTTGCCACCTAATGTAACCTCGCTAATCCAGCCAATGGATCAAGGGGTAATTTCTGCTATGAAGAGGCTATATAGAGGACGACTTCTGCAGAAGTTAGTGGAAGAAGGCAATGATTTAAAAACTTTCTCAAAAGCAGTGTAATTGCTAGATGCTATCTACGAAATTGCACATGCCTCGGATTCCAAAAAGACAACCACAATTAATAAATCATGGAAAAAAATATTTCCTGAAGTTGAAACTGTCGAATGCAATAATTTTGATGAAGAAGAGACTTCGACTTCTGAATTAGCCGCCATTTTACAGAGTACAGAGGGTGGTAAGGAAGTTAATAGTGGAAATATTTTCGAATGGTTTAATGTTGATTGTGACGATCTAGGGTGTGAGGTTGTGTCCAACAGTGAAATCAATAAAAGTGCATAAGGGCAGACAACAGATTCTGATGAGAGTGATGACGAAGACATGGAACTTATTCCTGAAACAAGGATAAACAATTCATCTGCTCTTCAATGGACTGAGGGTTTGCTAGAGTATCTGGAGCAACAAAGTGATTCTCTGCTCTCAGATAAATTGGTATTATGCAGATTGAGAGCAACCATAAAGAAGAAAGAATCTATGTCATTAAAACAGAAATCAATAAAAGACTACTTTTCCTAAACATTCATTATTTTTGTTTATTCATTTATTCATCTTCCTTTATTTCAATGTTCAATATAATTGTATTAAATTTAATTATTTATTTTCGTGTTACGACATTAGGATATTAGTGAAGAAGAACATTGGCCTGCATCACAAAAGGTAAACATAAGTAGGATATTACGGCGAAAAAATTAACTAAGTTAATTTTATGCCACTATATCTGGATTGTATATATGCACTTTGGTTTATCCGCTGTTTTTGATTATCCGCGCTAGCTCTCCCCACCATTACCGCTGATAATCGAGAGTCTACTGTGTGTGTGTGTGTGTGTGTGTGTGTATATATATATATATATATATATATATATATATATATATATATATATATATATATATATATATATATATATATATATATATAAGACACATAACTTAATGTAGAAAACATTCTAAAGTGATCTAATTAGCCTTGCTTACTTACAACACAACAACCTGTAAAATTGACATAGGAGACTCCAAACAAACATATTTACTTTTTCAATTTATACTGATCCTGATATTAAGCCCATACACAAAGGGCATAATGATGCTATTATTGGTTGTTTACATACAATGAAATAAACTAAAAAGGTCAATCAGGTCAAGCAGAAATGAACTTAGGTTTGGACAAGGTCAATTTCAGCATACAATGTTACCTTACAATATCATGTAATGAATTTCAAAAAGCTATACAAACAAGCAAACAAATAATTATATTAAATACGCATGACAGAGAAAATTATATTTAAGTCCATATTATGCAAAGAAGAGCCTTGCATGATATTCAAGAAAGTGTTGAGATTCGTCGAGATGAATAAAAGCCACATCGGAATACGGACCTAAAGATGAATAAAAGCCACATCGGAATACGGACCTAAAGATGAATAAAAGCCACATCGGAATACGGACCTAATTTATACTCGCCGACTTGAAAGATCAGTCCCCGTACATCTCCATTGTGTTTTTTAATTACAGCGAGTCTCATCACCGATGATAAACAAAGAACGCATCAGAGAATCTCCTTGATGACATCATCTTTCAAGCATAAAAATGATGACATAATTCCATTGTTTATAAAACAACTTTTATAAGCTTCACTGGTTGTATAGGCAAATGATTCCAGTCAAAAGGCCAAATGTATTGACATATAATAAACAAAACAAACTACGGACTGCTGATTCAGTGACGTTTTTCACTTGCTAATTATTTTCAAGTACTGCCACTACTAATTACACACATATATATATATATATATATATATATATATATATATATATATATATATATATATATATATATATATATATATTTATATATTTATATATATATTTATATATTTATATATTTATATATATATATATATATATATATATATATATATATATATATATATATATATATATATATATATATATATATATATATGAATTCATGACAAAACTCTATCATCTGCATCTGTCCATGAAATGGCCCGGTCTTAGTGACAGTGAGGTCAGGAATTAATTGTAGCGGTTAGGTGTTTAACGGCACGGAAACGCAAATATGGTATTTAAAGCCAAGCAATTCGAGTAAAGTGTCTTGTTCAAATATATAACAAGGGTATCAAACCCAGACTTATTCAACGGCGGGATTCTAACCTTTATCCTTGGTCGAAAGCCCAGTACACTAACTACTGAGCTACAGCTGCTTCTCCTTAAATAGTAAAGAGGATTGAATTCAGAAGAAAAGCTAAAGGTAAACGAGATAATTTACATAAATGACTTCAAATAGGCGAGAAAAAAAAAGAAACGGAAAGATTTGTTATGGCAGTACCAGATATATTACTCATGATCGACGATGTAAAAGAAAGTGTACAAGCTCATAACAACTGTCTCATACTTCCTCCCTAAAATTCTACAAAATGGTTAGACATTCTCATTTTGTATCCCTTTTCTTACATTTTCCCCATACCAAGTAATGCAGCTAGGTTGCTCAACGTTAGTAACAAAAATAGAAGAAAGACGAAAAACTGCAAGATAAAGAAGGTTACACGGTACGAATTGTATATCAGAAAAGTGGTGGAAGAACGGTAAGGTGAAACAAGTGTAGATTCATACAGTATGCCAAACGTACTGGAAGCTTAGCAGTATTGTGTAAGGGACACGGGAGCTTGGGTTTGGCGAGGAGTTTGTTTGAAAAAGTACCCGGCCCAAAAATAGATTGAAAATAAAATATTGTCATGATTGAAAAAGAAAGTATTTGCTTTAATGATTATGTTACCTGATTACAGTTGTACATATTGAAGTAAAAGATAAAATGCCCCAGTTCAGAAGAAAATAACTTATATCACCCAAACTCTCCCTCCCCGGCCTATAAAAATAAATGGTCGTTTTCTTATAGGGAGAAGAGCCGATCGCATATTAGACAGATATTAGTACAGGTTATTTACCTCGGAAGAATCTAACTTTTCTCAACAGGCCTCATCAGCGTAGAACTTGACCCTAATCACTAAAAAGATGTCAGTCTGGTGTATTTTCATTATTCCGCAAGAAAAAAAACAGCAACAAAAATGCAGTAAAAGATACGCAATGGTAAATTAGACAAAGTTGTAGGCGTAATATGAAATATATGTAGGAAAGGCGCTTTTTCACGAGAATTATTTCTATAGAGAAAACTATAACAACACCAATATGGTATAAAAACAAGTTCAACGAAACTCCTTTTTAATAAATAAAATTGATTTAGATAACTGCATGATGTAAGCAAAAAATGTAAAAATGGCTTCCTGCTTGATTTTGTTCAAAAATGAATTGTAAGACTAAATTTACACCAAAAATGTTCGGCGAAATAGATCAATTCAATCGTACGCCATAGTATTGCGAATCAACAGAAGATTTAGACTCATACTGAAAAGCAAAATATCAACGTCAAGCTGCAAAATGGTTTAAAGGCTCTTCTCGGTAAAGTTTTTATCTTGCTGAAAACAAAGTTAGAGACCCGAGCAATCAGGAGATGTAACTTGTTTAATGATTAATGGCTGATAGACTTTATGATGCGTTCACAATACGATTTTAAGATACTGACGTGACCTTAAGGTGATGCGTTTAGCGTAAAAGCTCGATTATAAAAGTAGTTCAGCTTCAAACTGCGCAGATCAGGATCGACCTTCGCTGATCGGGTCTGTGCAGTTTGTCATCAATCAGTAGAACAAGCAGCATAGACCCTGATTAGCATCATTGTTGTTTGCAGTTTGACTCGCCTTATACTCGAGTATATGCCGTACATTGGCAACAAAACCAAACCCCTTGTCGTCATATTCTGACAGTGTAAAATTTTTTATTTCGGTGTTATACATCTCAAGATTGTATGATTGGAGTAAAGTGACATTTTGGCAATTCTTTTTAAATTTGAATAAACAAAATTATTATGTATTTCCAATTAGCTCTTGATAAAGACAAGAATGTATATTGGAATCAAAAAATCTTCTTTTAAAGTATAACTGGTATCAATATTATCGTGCATTTGGAACAGATTTTCAATGTATTTATTTATCGGTTGCTACTCTAACGTTTATGATAGGCATTCATTCAAATCTCACGTGTAGAAGCTGTTGGTATATAGGTTGACAACCTCCTTTCCTAACCGCTACGCTTTTTTCGCTTGCAATGAATATATGATCTTTACGTTGTGACGAGTATAAATACGGAATACTTTCTTCCCAAGGCAAGAATCAAACAATTTACCACTCGCTTTGAAATCCAGACTTTTCTACAAACGTAAATGTATCCATTTTGCACACAATAGCATGTACCCGTTAACTCTCGTTGCGCCTTTTTATACTAAAATTAGTAACAGCTTTTGTGGTTGTGTTTGTAACTTGCTGCTGCTTCTACTGTTTTTTTTCTTCTGTTCTTGTTATTGAGACTCTCGTGAAAATTTAGCAAATAAATACTAGGTGTCTCGCAATCGATAATATTCTCCAGCTGAGAATACTGAATTAATTGTAGTTTGAAGTAGTCTACAATATCAGACTGTCTAAATAACGTGTACTAAGCAAACAAATTGTATGTAAGCAGATTGTATATGATCATTTACACAAACATACGTTAAAGCAATATTGAATTATTAAGGTATTTAATATTTATATTCCATCTGAAAATCTACAAAATACTGTATCCAACTACATTTATTTACCATGACATACAATCATATAAAACACTTATAGTTCCAGGACCGACCTGTATTAATTATTCAAAACTTTTCCGCACAACAGTCATTAACCAATACTTTGTCGGATCAAAAAACATTATCTAAAACTCGGACACAACATCAACAGTCAATGGGAAAGATCGTGGCACTCTGACCAAAGATGCTTCGACCGAAGGACAATTAAGCACTCGATAACACGGTCCTGTTCCTAAGCAAAACAAAATGAGTAGAAACAATGCGATCTCCTATATAAACTTTACATTATTTTAATCAGTACTGAATATTCCAGTATGTCTTAATTCTAATAAGTCATAAATGAATCAAACTTTTTTCCAAAGGCGGGGAAGTTCTTGGCATTGATTATTTAGCATTTTTGAGAGTCTGGACTGCAAACAAAACAGCGTGCAGTAGGTCACAGATTATACGTAAAAACCAGCAGCAAAGCTCCATTACTTAATGCGCATGGTCGCCAAAATACACACGTACGACCACAGCATAATGGAATGATTCTAAATAATACCCAATTACCTATAAATCGATACCAGTATCGCTCAAATCTAATTTATGTATCACCACCAAACGAGGGAGGAAAGCATGTCCCATATATAGACCTGGGTAACATTCATTGGTACTGAACCAAAAGTAATATTTGTGATATGAGTACAAAAAGACATTAATGATAAACATGGACGCTCATCGTATATAACAATTTGCTTCTGCTTTAAACAACATCACAGTGGTTGGACAAATAATATCACATGGCTACAACGAAGCTTGAACAGTTGGCCTATCAGATATCAAAGTTGGTTCCATATTTGTGGGCCTCTAAAACACAAGTGATCATGACCAGTACTATATTTAGTATTCACCGTTTGGTGGAATCCATCATTCTGTGACACAACAAATGCAGAAGGAGAAAAAGTAACATTTTGAAGAAAAAAAATGTGATAATTTGCATTACAGAAAAATTGTTTTAAGGCTTTGGGAATTTAGACGCAAATAATTTTGAATGCTTTGTTCGCAACGGAGTGGAAAGGAAAGGAAATCCTAAAATGACTGGCGATTGTACCTGCGTGTGTGTGTGATGGGTTCTTGTGAATTTAATTAAAAACATCATGGGTTGTACCATTATGATACATTAAGACTGTTGGCACATTAGCACATTCAAAATGGGAATTCATTCGAAACACTATATACTTTTTGACTTGATCTAGAACGTTTAAGATAATTTGAGATATAGTTCACAATAATATTTTTAATTTTTACTTAGCATTCTATGTAAATAGTTTGTTTGATGAATTTTACAAAACATGGTTTCGTTTTGTTCCTGTTACTTAGTTTAAAACTATATAGTAGTTCCAGCACTTACGGGCAAATCCAGATCTGACAGTCTTTGAAAGATTTCAGAGAAATTAAAATTGCTTTTAAATTAAATTTGATTTATTTAAGACCTTTCATTGTCCGTGTTAAGGATTTAATTTTACTTATTTGAAACATCTTTAGTGAAATCAACAAGTATTTACAATGACTTTGTTTCAAGTCATATCCAGGGAGAGTTAAGTATATGAAGAAGGACGAGTTGCATGGGATTGCCAGAAAAAAATGAGAGGTAAATGCAACTGCAGAGAGAGAGAGAGAGAGAGAGAGAGAGAGAGAGAGAGAGAGAGAGAGAGAGAGAGAGAGAGAGAGAGAGAGAGAGAGAAGTTTTGATATTACCAGAATTATTATATTAGCACTCTCTTTTATAGAAAAAGTAGACAAATATTTTCTCCACTCTGAGAAAATTGCTGAACACTTGAAATGGTCAAAAGAGCATTGGACTTCCATATAACATAGTGTAATTATTGGCAGATCTCTATATTTCATTGTGAGTACAACAAAAACGATTCTAGCACATTCTACTCCAGAGAGCCTTTATAAATATAAAGTGATGTCTTTTGGTATGACAAAATTCTTCTTCATCATTCCAGCTTTTATTGAACATGACAAAATCTGGTCAAGATAATGGTGACGCTTATATCAATGACGTCTTCATCCATAACGGTACCTTATAAAGTATCTTGAAAACCACTCGCAAATTGGACAATTAATTTAGGTAAAAGTGAAATATTCCGGGCCTGTATTACAGTTGTAGGACATATTGATTGTGGGACACTGTCAAAATCGACCTGTAGAAGTTAAGGTCAATGCTATCTCTGAATTCGCAGTGCCAGTTAGTAATGAGCAAATGATGCGGTTTTGGGGTACGAATGGATATTTTCGAATATTTTATTCAGAAGTTTACATAGTTGTTAAATCCTTTACAAATTTGTTGAGTAAGAAATCTAAGCTTCATTGGTCTGACAAATATCCCAAGGTTTATGACAAATTTAAAGTGCACAGTTCTTTCAGCTCCAAATTTCAGTCTGTTTTATAAAGATGTATGTTGATGTAAGTGATGTTGGGGTTGATGGAGTATTGATTCAAGAAGACAAACATGGAAATATTTTTTAAAACAATTAAATAAGGATCAGGGAAATTATTCCACAATCGAGAATGAAAGTTTGGCTTTGATGTTGGCTTTGAAGCACTTTTAAATATAATTGGTTCATCTCGTTCTCCAGGTATTCAGTGATCACAACCCATACACTTTTATTAACAAAATGAAAACATAAAAACCCCCATATATCACTGAGGCAGACTTTGATGTTGCAGGATTACAGCATTGACATTATGCATGTCTAAGGTAAAGATAATCCGAGTGCAGATGCACAGTCACATGTTCAGAAATAATATATTGTTATATGTATATTGCATAATTCATATTGGATGTTATTTATATCCATATTGCGTACCTAAATCTAGTCCATTGTATCATTATATTGTATGCTTTACTCTTATCCATGATTTTAGGTTGTAGTTCAAGTTAATGATCATTTGTAAAAAAAACAAAAAAAACAAATTGAGATAGCTTAGTTACTATTATCCATGATTGTAACTTGTAACATAAGACAGTGATAAATTGTAAACATGTTGACATGTCATTTGGACCTTAGAAGGTTCTGGGAGCGAACTGCTTTACAGTTTGATGTCATTATTCATTAAGATGATTGATTTTTGTTTGGAAAGTGCTATTGCAACATATGTTTAGTGGTGATGTATGTAAGAGAGGTATTTATTATCAACAAACTTTTTACTCCCAGCATATGTCCAGTCTTGTGGAATTATTTACTGTTGTGTTCAGATATAATTTGAGAGGAATCCTTACTTAAATCATTCATTTGAATTTTCTAAAGTGTTCATTTACTGGAATAAAGCTATTTTGGAATTGTTGTAAAGTAATTTAAAGACTTTGTGAATTATATCATTTTGGGACATCAAGATCGATGGTACATAAACAAATTCAAGATTAGAATTCATTTGGAACTTTCTATATTTTCACACTTTTGAAAGAACTGTTCGGATTGTTTGAGATTTAATGCACAGTACTGTAAATAAGATTTTGGATGCGTTTAAGTGTACTTTTTGAGTCTGAGCTTAAACAAGTTTAGTCATATTGCTACCATATCTACAGTGAGGCGGTTAATTCTGAACTAGCATTAGGCCATCATATCCCACCCAGTCATGTAGCCTCATGTCCCAAGTATTCATATTATCTTGATACCAGGCCGACCATCCAAGTATTCGTAATATCATCTTGACACCAGGCTGACCATCCAAGTATTCATATTATCTTGATACCAGGCTGACCATCCAAGTATTCATATTATCTTGATACCAGGCTGACCATCCAAGTATTCATATTATCTTGATACCAGGCTGACCATCCAAGTATTCGTATTATCATCTTGACACCAGGCTGACCATCCAAGTATTCATATTATCTTGATACCAGGCCGACCATCCAAGTATTCCTATTATCATCTTGACACCAGGCCGACCATCCAAGTATTCATATTATCTTGATACCAGGCTGACCATCCAAGTATTCATATTATCTTGATACCAGGCCGACCATCCAAGTATTCGTAATATCATCTTGACACCAGGCTGACCATCCAAGTATTCATATTATCTTGATACCAGGCTGACCATCCAAGTATTCATATTATCTTGATACCAGGCTGACCATCCAAGTATTCATATTATCTTGATACCAGGCTGACCATCCAAGTATTCGTATTATCATCTTGACACCAGGCCGACCATCCAAGTATTCGTATTATCTTGATAACAGGCCGACCATCCAAGTATTCGTAATATCATCTTGACACCAGGCTGACCATCCAAGTATTCATATTATCTTGATACCAGGCTGACCATCCAAGTATTCGTATTATCTTGATACCAGGCTGACCATCCAAGTATTCGTATTATCTTGATACCAGGCCGACCATCCAAGTATTCATATTATCTTGATACCAGGCCGACCATCCAAGTATTCTTATTAGCTTGATACCAGGCCGACCATCCAAGTATTCCTATTATCATCCTGACACCAGGCTGACCATCCAAGTATTCATATTATCTTGATACCAGGCCGACCATCCAAGTATTCGTAATATCATCTTGACACCAGGCTGACCATCCAAGTATTCGTATTATCATCTTGACACCAGGCTGACCATCCAAGTATTCTTATTATCTTGATACCAGGCTGACCATCCAAGTATTCATATTATCTTGATACCAGGCTGACCATCCAAGTATTCGTATTATCTTGATACCAGGCCGACCAGTCATAGCACTATCCTATTAATTCAGTGCGCCAAGGAAGGAAGATGTTAATACAAACTACACAAGTCTTTGACGGAGGCTCAAACCTCTTAGGCCTCCGATGCGGTCGATCGCAAATAGTAAATGGCAGGGGAGGTAAGCAAAAAAGTCTGGCCTAATACACATACATGAACATTAATATAAAGGTCCCTATTCATTTCCAAGTGGGATCATATATATATATATATATATATATATATATATATATATATATATATATATATATATATATATATATATATATATATATATATATATATATATATATGTATGTATGTGTGTGTGTTGGAATTACTCATGAATAAAATGAATTATCTACCTTTTTAAACTATGGAATATCAAAGCCAGAAATATGATGTTAATGCATACATTAGTGACTTCAAACATCTGGTAGTGTTTTGTTACCGAAACGGCGAGTCGCTGGAGAGTTATGGAAACAATGTGCCCAACCGAAGAATCGCAAGGGAAGGACAAATTTTAATTTGTACTTATTTATTCTTCGATATATGCAATTTAAGAAGAATTCGCATTCCTAATATGTGCTCAAATAAACACAGTATGTTTTCCTTGAATAATGTTATGAATACTTAAGAAAAAGTATTGTCAAAAAATTTTTATATTTGATTACAATGCTTATTTTGCGCAGTATTTGAATTTTCTTCGTTTCATCCTCGCTCAAATTTTTTCTTTATGACTTCAGTTTCTTAACTAAGTAGCTTCAATTTTTATTTAGATTGTATTTATCAATATGTTTATTATTCATCCTATTTGAAATTCATTTGAAACGTATGATATTGTAATGAGACATGTAGCATTATGTAATATAAACTTACAATAAACATCACATGTACGATATTGCCGTCTAAGAATGTATTTTTAGTAGGAACCGGGCTTGGTGTTTTACGGCAATGCAACTCTCTGGAGGTTTTATCTTGCTAAATGAAATAGAATCGAATACTCCACCAAAGGAAACAGCACAATAGTCTATTTGGGCTGGTAGGAAAGTGGGGATCAAACCGGCACAATTCTGATCGCAAAACCAATGCATTCACGGGTCCTCTTTATTTCAGGTTGGTTTTTGAGGAAGTCTGAACTATGGGCAATCAATATTTATCTTCTTCCTTTGTTGAATGATAGGGTTTCTTCAAAGTTGTAATTAATTTATGATATTATTATACATTATGTCAAATATTTGTTTGTCGAAAGAAGTGCTTGATTACTAACTTGCTAGAACACGAAAGTCATCTGAGATTTTTAAGCTCAATTAATTTAAGACACGTTCTTTTTTTCTACGATGACTCGAGTTATCACCTCACATACTTTATAAAGGACCTTTTCGGTTGCCAAAGACGAACATATTATCACCAGAAGCCGAGTTGAATCTAAGTTGCCAGCATTTCAGTTGTAACGTCTATTATTTTATAATCAGAAAGACCGTGACAAGTTTTACTCGCCTGTTATGTAATGCAACGAAACTCCACCATCATTACAATACATTCAAAATTTTGAATGATAATTGTTGATCCAGTCTTAAAAGGTTTACTGTAAACTTACAAATGCTGTCATTTCATTGCTGGCTTTTTTTGGTTGCATTTATAAAAATGTTATTTTGGAGAAGCAGTCTTCAATCTCGGAATCTTGCCGTACCAATATAATAATTTGTTTGTTGTGTTTCTCACTTACGAAAACATTTTTCCCCTATCTAATTCGTAAATTATGTATGAATGATTCTGTGTTCGATCTGCATTAATTCAATCTTTTCCAGATACAGTAGGGAAAGGATTCCATGATTCAAAGGAAAATAAACTCGTCGCCAGCAGGAAGTCCCGCATATAGACATAGCTAGTCCTTAAGCTATAGGAAGCTACAGAGGCCCTATTTATATAAAATAAATTTGAGAGGTCCCCATCGGACAAACTGCGAGGCAATAAACTGTAGCTTGTTTAGAAAGATCCAAAAATCCGTATGTAAGAACAGAGTTGCCTGGTCATGCGTACATGGTTACAGCCACACTCTATATGGGAAGACTGGCCTTATCAACAAAGAGTCAAGCTCTATAGAAAGAAATGTCAAACGTCTCTCAGCAGACGACAAACGTCCAATATGGACACTACTATTTGCCTAATGCCCTTGCTAACAGAACGCGGTGGAGTTTACCTTGTTCCTAAAGTAAGAAAGAAATAGATAATCACCAAGGTCTTTCAAAACTAGCATAATATCCAATTATTTATCAAATCAATGATAAATGTGCCAGGCATAATTTGGAGCTATGTTGACGAAGCAAACATTTGTAATGAAAGGAAAATGTTTACCCAGACTATATTTCTTTTACCGACATTTCCAAATCAACCGTATTAGGATATAACTGATTTTCGTGCAGTAGTATGCATAATACAATATTGACCTGTGTAATGCAATATTGACCTGTCTGATGCCTCTGTTGCGGAATTTTGTATGGCATTTGCTAGCAAATTTAAAGATACAGAAATAGATAGGTAAACGGAAGGACATAATAATAGGTTGATAAACAGAAACACGGGTTTGGTAGGTGTGTGATTGATGGAATCGGTACACAATTAATAAAATCCGGTTCAGTACCCACGAATGTAGTCCCAGTCTATTTTTAGATCACTTTTTCCGGTCTAAATTTGGTGGTGATACTAGAGTTAGATTTTGGCATTCTTGGTAAGGATTTAAAGGCAATTGATTATTCTTTAAAATGTGATCTTATGGTGTGGTTGTCTGTGTGTATTTCGGCGACAGTGCACATTGAGTAATAAGGTCATGGTGATGATCCGGAAGTGAAATCTGTGTTCCGTTGCCTGGTGTTTTGTTTACAATTCAGCCTCTCAAAAAAATGCAGGTCAACCCTTGACAAGAACTAAACCGTTAAGTCATCTTTGAAGGTATTTTAGATTAACATATGATTTGTATTGATTGTCACACAGTGGAAAGTTCAGTACTGAGGAACAAATGTAGAGACCGTATAGTAAAATTAATTGTGTACTATGGCCTGATAAAGGCAATGGGAACAATGTGCCTTAATCAAGGACGCCATATTGCAACCGATTTGAGCTGATCCAATAATAGGATTCGAACCTGCACACTTTCAAATATGACATACTAACCGCTGTTTTGCAGTGGCTCAGAGAGAGAGAGAGAGAGAGAGAGAGAGAGAGAGAGAGAGAGAGAGAGAGAGAGAGAGAGAGAGAGAGAGAGAGAGAGAGAGAGAGAAAGAGAGAGAGAGAGAGAGAAGAAGAAGAAGAAGAAGAAGAAGAATAAGAAGAAGATTTGGTACATACATGCATGCATACATACATACATGCATGCATGCATGCGTACGTACGTACGTACGTACGTACATACATACATACATACATACATACATACATACATACATACATACATACATACATACATACATACATACATACATACATACATACATACATACATACATACATACATACATAGTTTGGTTTGAAAATTTAAACATATAAGGGCATACAACACAAGTAGTTTATTTAGTATCTAGAGAAAAAATATAAAGTGTCTTGACCATGGAAAAACTACTGTGACAGACAAGACAGACAGACGTGTATATGGGATTGAATCTATCTATATCAGTGATCTCACACAATGCAAAGTGCCTAGAACAAACAAATATTTGAAAACGCGTATAATTGCACAGAAAGAGATAGGTAGATAGATACCTAGAGAGAAGATAATCTTTAGGTTTACAGAAGCATACCTCTAATGGAAATGTAATAATAAAGACAACATTATTCATATTATTAGAGACGCACACATAAGACAAACTACATACTGGTGCATTAACTAAAAAAATGTAGCACGCTGTATACCCGTGCATTAAGCCAATACAGGAAGCACGCTGTAAACTCCTGCTATCAACAAGAAAAGGTAACACACAAGCTCCGGTATTGACCTTAATAAATACATTCTATTCCGAAAACAGTTGTGTCTGTTCAAGCAACATCACCAAAACCGTTTTTGATTTTTTTTTTTTGACAATTGCATAATGTTATTAAAAATTTCTGCTCGAGCAAACATTGTCTTCAAAAGCTTTTCTAAATTGGTAATTCTTTACATGGGTTGTCCAAAGTGATCGTTCTATTTCTTAAGAAGATACAATTTCATGCATTGAGGGTATCGGTATGAAATCGCTTTATAATATATAATTATATAATAGGAGATAATTACCAAATTCCATCAAAAGAGGCGAAGTAGAATCAGTTGTTAACCATGTTGTCAAATTCTAATTTGGTGAGCTGAATGATATCCTGGTGTGTCAGAATCATCCAACAATATTGGTAAAACGCCATTAGCGCATAATATATCTTTCCATGTTCTTCAGTGACTTAGATATATAAATCAAGAATACAAGTGATCACTTAATAACAAATAATTATATGTGATAAATTAAGGAATATTTTTGTGTCATGACAGATTAATGAATAGTCATGTATTATGACTTAATGAATATTGGTGTGTTATGACTTTATAATAAATAGTCGTGTGTGAAAACTTAACAATGAATAGTCATATTTGCTAGAAGATGATTTTACCTAAAGGTTTCGATCACATGATTATGAACCCACACTTATATTCTGCAATGAAATATATATGGTTGAACTAATATAATGGAATTTCAACCTTTGCTCACAGATGTGTCTATTGTTACAATTTGCTACTAAGACTGTTAGGATCCTTATATTCATACGTATGCATGCCTTGTGTGCATCGACTGATTAATTAAGAGTCCCATGTACGACTATATCACTTAGAACAAAAAGGGGATACGTCTTGCAAGATGACTGTAATTTTTTTCGCAAGGAAACAACTATGAACGCAGATTTTTTATTGTCCCTGTTTAACAAGATAACCAATAGACACCACCCGTAGCAATCGCACATCAGTTGGTCGTCTTGATGCTTGTGTATACGTACGCTTTTATATACATTCATACATATATATATATATATATATATATATATATATATATATATATATATATATATATATATATATATATATATATATACATACATACATATATACATACATACATACATACATACATACATACATACATACATACATACATACATACATACCTACCTACCTACCTACCTACCTACCTACCTACCTACCTACCTACCTACCTACCTACCTACATACATACATACATACATACATACATACATACATACATACATACATACATACATACATACATACATACATACATACATACATACATACATACATACAGTAAAAGTGGCTGGCTAATTTGTTGTTAAAATTCAAAATTGTAACTTGAGCCTTAATACTGTACACATTCACTTATTTAATCTAAATTATCTTTGTCCGTTTCAGAATGAGGTCATATCTTTTTTAATTATGTGCATAATACACGTCAAGAAGAGATGAAGAGGGTAATATTTACAACTAAAACACACGCGATATGCAACGCAAGAAATAAAGTAAAGACAAATTCATTAAGGTTATCACTCAGGCTTTCTGGCATCTTTATTTGTAAATAAAATAATTTAACTCATTTGTATTGTGATATCTAATGTTTGTGCCAAAAGTCAGTCAAGTGATGGAGACAACCTGTTCTAAATACACAACTTCTTCCCTAGACCTTATATTGCCTAGTACTGCGTCCTTCATTTTATTTTGTAAAGAGTACGTGCCTTTCATAATGTTTACATTATTCTTTATTATATGACACATTCCATTTTAAAGAATTAAATTCATTTTAATAATTCTGAAATCTGTGATAAATGCCAAAGTGAGCTCAATAAGCTCTTTATGAGTAGAGGCCTTTGACAAATGACTGACTTGTATTGACGTTAATATATGTACATTATTTAGGTATACTGCAAATTAATGAAAAATCGAATTAACATATCGGCATATATTATCTAAAAATTTGATGAGCAATTTAGTGGCCCAAAACGTGAAATAATCGACATTCTCGAAATACAGAGGAAGGTGTCATCATTAAAATATGTGTTGCTTTATTGCTTTTAGTGAAACATAACTTGTTCATTTAAAAGTGTGATATATTAAATGTGATTTATGTACATGTCTTCAATATGTCAATAAGAAGTATATGGGCTGTTTTTGAATACGCGTGGTCTTTCAAAAAAAAAGTTGCTTGGAAGAATTAATGTGAAATTTCGGCGAATTTGTTTCACCGTTTTAATGGGAGTAATGTTTATTATCTCCCTGTACTATAAACTCGCGTATAAGTTGAGTCCAATTTTTCATCACATAATACGCCGGCACATCTAGGTCTAACCTGATAGCATATTTATTCAGAATTATACTAGGGTATATACGGTAATGTAATGATGATCGGGATGCTAATCACGGAAATGGTGACTCATTTTTATCGTCGTTAGTGGCCGTCTCGAAAAATCTGATAATAATAATAATAATAATAATAATAATAATAATAATAATAATAATAATAATAATAATAATAATCCTACTTTATGTATAAAGGGTGCATCATTTTGTCATGGACTATTCTCCCTTGAAGCACTCTTAAACGTACACTTCTTTTTTCAAATAATAGCGAATGTTCGCCCTTGGCTCGCTACGACGGAGTATTATATACCAAAGAGAGGGAAACTTCGCCACATCTCCGTCTGACTGAATCAAGCCCCATCTAATTTTGTTATACCCCCTCCTCTATTTTATACGATTACTGCTGACTGAAGCAGGTTATAAACAGAAACTCCCCTATTTTATACGATTACTGCTGACTGAAGCAGGTTATAAACAGAAACTCCCCTATTTTATACGATTACTGCTGACTGAAGCAGGTTATAAACAGAAACTCCCCTATTTTATACGATTACTGCTGACTGAAGCAGGTTATAAACTGAAACTCCCTTATTTTATACGATTACTGCTGACTGAAGCAGGTTATAAACTGAAACTCCCCTATTTTATACGATTACTGCTGACTGAAGCAGGTTATAAACAGAAACTCCCCTATTTTATACGATTACTGCTGACTGAAGCAGGTTATAAACAGAAACTCCCCTATTTTATACGATTACTGCTGACTGAAGCAGGTTATAAACTGAAACTCCCCTATTTTATACGATTACTGCTGACTGAAGCAGGTTATAGGCTGAAACTCCCCTATTTTATACGATTACTGCTGACTGAAGCAGGTTATAAACTGAAACTCCCCTATTTTATACGATTACTGCTGACTGAAGCAGGTTATAAACTGAAACTCCCCTATTTTATACGATTACTGCTGACTGAAGCAGGTTATAAACTGAAACTCCCCTATTTTATACGATTACTGCTGACTGAAGCAGGTTATAAACTGAAACTCCCCTATTTTATACGATTACTGCTGACTGAAGCAGGTTATAAACTGAAACTCCCCTATTTTATACGATTACTGCTGACTGAAGCAGGTTATAGGCTGAAACTCCCCTATTTTATACGATTACTGCTGACTGAAGCAGGTTATAAACTGAAACTCCCCTATTTTATACGATTATTGCTGACTGAAGCAGGTTATAGGCTGAAACTCCCCTATTTTATACGATTACTGCTGACTGAAGCAGGTTATAGGCTGAAACTCCCCTATTTTATACGATTACTGCTGACTGAAGCAGGTTATAAGCTGAAACTCCCCTATTTTATACGATTACTGCTGACTGAAGCAGGTTATAAACAGAAACTCCCCTATTTTATACGATTACTGCTGACTGAAGCAGGTTATAGGCTGAAACTCCCCTATTTTATACGATTACTGCTGACTGAAGCAGGTTATAGGCTGAAACTCCCCTATTTTATACGATTACTGCTGACTGAAGCAGGTTATAAACAGAAACTCCCCTATTTTATACGATTACTGCTGACTGAAGCAGGTTATAAACTGAAACTCCCCTATTTTATACGATTACTGCTGACTGAAGCAGGTTATAAGCTGAAACTCCCCTATTTTATACGATTACTGCTGACTGAAGCAGGTTATAGGCTGAAACTCCCCTATTTTATACGATTACTGCTGACTGAAGCAGGTTATAAACAGAAACTCCCCTATTTTATACGATTACTGCTGACTGAAGCAGGTTATAAACAGAAACTCCCCTATTTTATACGATTACTGCTGACTGAAGCAGGTTATAAACAGAAACTCCCTATTTTATACGATTACTGCTGACTGAAGCAGGTTATAGGCTGAAACTCCCCTATTTTATACGATTACTGCTGACTGAAGCAGGTTATAAGCTGAAACTCCCCTATTTTATACGATTACTGCTGACTGAAGCAGGTTATAAGCTGAAACGTTTGATCCTGGCAATATCTGTATAATGTCTCATCTCGGTACAACTTCATGATCTCATTGAGCTACATTGGCATGAAACATATTGTTGCTGTTTATGTGCTGTATTTCAGGAAAACAAAATTGAGAATGTCTCGGAGATGAGAAGTTGCGTGATTGCGGAGACCGGCATGCATTCGGTAAGGACCATAAGCACAGTGCAGGCGGCAATTTCTTTACTGAATGCTGTGTTCTCTCCCGGAAATTGTAATTGGTAGACAAACGAACGCATTGTGTTGACATAATGAATTTTGTAAGGAACACATAATGATTACTTACCTACAGAAAATATACTTTTATCCATATCGCTGATCAATGTTTAAATACACCTTAGGCCTTCAGCATTCTAATTAATTTAACCTTCAATCCGGCCTCCATAAGCTCTAAGTGCCAGTTGGCAAGCTCTTCTGTGCGAGAAGCAAACTTGGTATGCATTGCTCGCTGCGAGGAACCTCTTTGAATAGTTACAAATGACAATACTAAATGTTTCTTACACATTTTCTTCATTTTTCAACATTTTTCAAATTTAAATCAAGTACACCAAGACTGCCTTACATGAACACACCCAGTCAGAAAAAAAAAAAACACAAAATAATATATCATACATTTTCTGGAAATATCTGCACCTGAATGAAATGCCTGGGAATTTTAACGCAAGTGATTTTCCGAAACTGGCTGAATCACAACAATTTGTCTCCTGATGGTCATCCTACACAAACGTCGGCAAGTTGAACTCCATAATCATTTTATTTTCTTTTTGTTTAGGATTTCGTACTGCTTTCTGTTAAATGCAATCATTAGTTAGCAAATCTCCATGATATGTCAGAGACAAAGTATTATTAAATTTGTATATGACTGCGATAAGTTGCATTAACAGACAATTGTCCCAAAATTAGCGAAGTTCGCCGCATAGTGCTATTCACTAATAGCCCGTACTCTTCCTAACACTAGCCTGATTACGCGCAGCCCGTGTGTTGTATACAGGTAGGTCATGGGTGTTATGAAATCTGGAACGAATCCCTTAAAATCATCTATGTCATTTTCTTTGTTTCTAACTTAAAACCACAGATGTTGATTCTTAAATAGGTACATAAATGCTTGTATATAATTGTAGCGTAGCATTATCAATATAGCTGTACAGCTGTTTTCAAAACTAGATTTACACCTTGACATACTCTAGGGCACACGGTACATTGTATGAAAAAATGGGAACCAGCCTGGGAATGTGCTAACATAAAATAGAGTATATACGGTTTGGCTGGCCAGGATTGGTTAATAATGTAAGTTATGTTTTAGGAAAAATAATCTCTTGAGAGCGTATCCTAGTTGTAAATGAATAAAAAAAATAGAAACATTGTGTTATTGATGGAATTTCAGTCCATTAACAGTCTTGAATTTGGAACACTCATTACTAAAATTAGTACCAGACACTTTGGTGCGGAATTGAAACCAGGTTCAGAAAATGGGACGGTTCATATCCTTACTCCTATACAGAAAGAAGCTGACATCAAGATTTCATGTAAACTAATAAATATAGGTTTGATTATGAGTACTCAAAAATTTTAAGCTATTACATTTTTATCATGGTATTTGCATAGATTCACTATGGGAACAGAATTAGTACCGTGAGTCCTATAGGGTATTTGTTCTAAATCCGGGCATTTTCAAGTGATTCTCATTCGGTTGAAGTAAAATTTATTTGTTAGCCCTCAGGCAGTCATCACCTTGTTTAGCAACACTTGGCTATGCACATAAACAATGTTCTAAATGTACCACTGAAGATTAAATATGTCCACTATAACAGTGTGTTAGAAACGTGGAGTGTTTATAGGTAAAGTTCTAGTCATTTAACACTTGAAATGAAGCAAGCGATCAACCTAAGGGAGGCAATCTGCAATCGCTAACTGCGAAACAATAACGCTTTGTAACATGGCACGCATAAAGAAGGTAAGGAGATGGCCAGCCTTAAGCCGATTGAACATTTCGGCAGCTCTCACAGAGGCCCTGCGCGATAGTAATTTTTTGAAAACATATTTATAGAGAGAAACTTATTTTAAAGCTATGAAAGAAACTTTAAGTTCAGTATCATATAAAATCTGTTTAAAAGTATTTGTTTTTTCAAGCGCAGTGTTCACAGGGGGCGCAATATGTAATGTAAAAAATTGTAACTCAAGTTTTCTTGTTATCTCCTGAGATAGTGTAAACATTTGTTAATTTATAAAAAGCCCAAACGAAATCATTAATTGGCGAACTATTTTTTCTGAAATAGTTTCGGTCTGCATCATTTACATCAGATAACGTCCGACTCTACATTATCAGATATCACCAATTCTGTGACGATAATAACATCAACGTAAACACAATTTCAAGAGCTTTTCGTCACATTTTTTACCAGTAAAATTGACTTAATCAGCTATGTATGTATGTATGTATGTATGTATGTATGTATGTATGTATGTATGTATGTATGTATGTATGTATGTATGTATGTATGTATGTATGTATGTATGTATGTATGTATGTATGTATGTATGTATGTAAGTATGTATGTATGTATGTATGCATGTGTGCTTCAACGGAATACCAGCATAATCCTGACTGCATAGTGCCGAGTAAGCTTATAAATCCCAAATAAGGTATACAAAATAAAGATAACGGCAAAAAGGTGAAATCCTTACATTACAAAATCAACATTCATTGGCTTTTGAAATATAAACCCGCGCATTGGCACAAATCTAAGACACTCTCGTCTGAAACATCAGCATTGGACGAACCAATTGCTGGAAGGTTGTCTCCATTAGTGACACCAAGCGACAAAACTGGGGTGGGTGGGTGGTGTTGGACTTAATTAATCAGATTGAAATCTACATATTTTGTATCCAAACCTGCTATCATTCTTCAAAAACAAACAAAAATGAAACCTTAACAGTGCCAGAAGTCTAAAGCTACAAAGATATCAACAATTTTCACAAATGTTATTAATCTGTTCCTAAAGTTTATAAATATTTTATGTCCAAAATATGCATAAAGGATGTTAAATCTTTAAAACAATTCGCAATATACAAATGTTATTAATGTAATTTTACATGCTTTCATGTAGCTATTTTGTCTAGTAGAGAGCAAAAATAGGCAATGCGCGATGATCAGACACACGAATAGTTACTCTTTCAATAAACTGTTTATGATCTTTGTTACTATAAGACCAGCCTTCTTGGGATTTAAATTTTAAACAGGTTGCATCATCGTACGGTTATCGCTGCATCGATATAGGAATTACAAGCCAAGCATTTGAACAGCTTTCATTATTATCTGCTAGTCGTTTGTTTTACTTATAATTTTCCTTTTTAAAGCCATATAATATTGACAAATCACTGATGCTATTTTAATATCCGGTGATAATATGTGTGAGAATTTCTAGACTTTTCACGTCTCGGGTTAGACTGTTGCTATTAACAAAAAATGATGTAATTTATACAGAGCACACTGAACGCACTGCCACTTTGTTTCAGAGAGAAAGAATGAAATCTAAGTATAAAAAATAATTAAGGCTTTGCAATATTCTTGTCTTTTATGTTTTGTATTTACCAAGTTTGTGATAATATTGCAAATTGTTTAAAAGCATTGTAGTTGTGGCACTCGTTCGGGTAATACGCACATCACTCTATACATATAAATATACAATTTCACTTTGTATAAAAATAGAAGTGACAAAATATTACATGGATTCATTAATATATATATATATATATATATATATATATATATATATATATATATATATATATATATATATATATATATATATATATATATATATATATATTTGTTTTCTTCTACTTTTTCGTTTCAACCAATGAAAACGTTTGACATGTGCACCGACTGCATAATTTAGAATAACTGAACTTACGTGGATTTAATATAACTCCAAGATTTGAATTTGCGAAGAAAAAAACGTCTCAATCTATAACTGATTAAATTGATACTTTACAATAAGAAGAAACATTTGTATAGGTATTTGAGAGATGTGGGATAGAACGGTAATTGTGTGTTGTAAAAATACTCTATAAAACAGCAACAATAACAACAATAGAACAACAGTAACAACATTAACGAATTCAGATTGACATTACTATAAAAAGAAAATGATAAACATTGATGACCCTGGCTTATATAAGGTTTGAGTTGTTACCTCGTGCAGATGTAATATTTTGCAATAAAATGTGATAAGTGTATAATTTTAGGTACTTTTCCAAATAATACACACTATAGCGTCGTTATATACCAGTAGCCGAGTTTCATGAGGATCACAAGAGTGATTTTTTTCCACTTCAAATTTTTATTAGGCTATGTCTGGATTTGCCAAGAAGCTGGAGTTATTAAAATATTTATACATTCATTTTGTTTCAGAGAGCAGATAGTATGGATCAAAACTAGACACGAAGCGTAAATCAGTAAAAAAAAATGGTATGTATCAAGTATTCTTGGTAATGTTTCGAAATATTTCGGCCTAAGAATAATTTCTTTCATTCGTGTTCAGGTGTTCTATTTATAAAATTACAATATAATCAGGTTAATATGAAGGGCTCATTTATTTATATCACTTTGTAAACTCTTTCTCTGAAATAGTTTTGTTATTGTGAGATGACGAATATAGCGAACTGTTTGTTCATTAAAGAAAATATTTAGAACAAAGTTGACATACTCATCCATTTATAAAACAGATAATTTTCGTGATGCCATCTTCAATTCCACACTATTTTAAGTGCTTATTAACTAATCTAGTCTCCTTAAAATCAGGATATCCTTGTAATACTTTGATCTCACGGTCACCGATAATGGTTCATCTGTCTGATTTGGATTTGTAACGTAGCTTTAATTATTTTTCGGCAGTATAGCAGTTAATAGTTATGCCAAGCACTAGGGCATTATGCCGCACCAAGACATATTATCATGAGACCACGACTACCTGTCTTAACATTTACATATTAACGATGAGGGCCAAGCGATCCCGCTGCTGATATAATTTATATAAGTCTTCGATATGACTTGGTAGGGGTTCGAACCCGCGACCTCTCGCATCTGTGGCGGACGTTCTGACCACTTAGACCACCATAGCGGTCCGATAATGATTCTTGTTATTGTGACTATTGCAATTCCATATCCACTCTCTTTTAGTTGCATATCGAGTTAAGAGTTGCATATCGAGTTAGGGAGAGTAGCCATTAGAAACATGTTTCGAATGAGGTTTGTACTTTCCTAAATATGAAAGTTGTAATTTGATTGATGAATTTAAAGGTCAACAAAATATGACATCGTATCGGTCAACATGATATAACCTCGAATCTGTGTCCGTCACATCTTCGTGATAAAGGTGATCTCGAATTGAATAATATTGTTAGCTGGACAAGAAAACCGTACATAAAGCCCCAATGCCGCCGTTTATCATAAATTCCACCATTCTTCCAATCTAACTAAAGTTTGGATGGAAGGAATGATTTGTCCAAAAATCGGTCTAACATTAACCGTTCTTTGAAATAATCAAGATGGAATGATTAAACGACCTTCAAATATTCAGTTTGGAATTAAGAGGTGCCACTCTTTAATTCAGATCTTTTTCCTGAGTGTTCCAAAAGTAGTGATGATATCCATTCGACAAATTTCTTTAGTGACGAACCTAATAACAACAATATTCGCACATGGCGCACACATTGATTCGAGTGGGAATGAAAAGATGCGTGCAGGTTTGTTTTATTTATTTATTTATTTATTTTTAAGTGGATCTAATTTACGATAAAAACTTAATATTTGGGTTAATATTTGTGATCCGCTAGGGCGATTGATTATACATTGAAAAGAGAATTAGGACTAAACACAATCTGACACAGCCTGATGTTAGCTTCTTACGTTTACAACAGTGACATCATCAAATCTTGTGTGCGAGCTTTCGATTGAAATCTGTTGACCCACAGTTGTTTCCGATCAACATCAGATTGATTCGTACACATGTGGAAAATGGCAGTGTATCTTGCTTCGAGGGAGATATTAAATGGCTCACAATGTGATGGAACGGTCATATGAGCTGGTTGTAATGGAACACAAAGATGTTATGACCAAGCTCTTTCAAGATTCAGCATTATTCGGCTGATTTGGCATATACGGTATTTTGCACGTAACGGCGGCAATTTGGCTTCAGTGTTTGTCAGTTATAATATAGGAAGTGTATTGTGTATTTCGCTCCAATATTGTGAACGTTTTATATATATTCTTGCATAATGGGGCGGTGGCCTAATTTACCGAGAAAAAAAAGAATCTTAAATCGTTAGCGGTTCATTGAAATGACGTCGAATCCCACTTCTCGGAAGATCGTGACATTATAACAACATTTTCATGTGTACAGCTGATTGTTTATCATGCTGAATGATAATTTAGCACCTGGAACATCGTTTAGTTTCACGGTTTGTCCATTGGGGGCCAGCAATTATTTTTCAGGCTAATATTAGGTACGATGTTTTTATCGTACCTAATTGGGTCACTTCCTGATAATATTATTTATCTGTGTTATCTGATGCATGTACCACGTTATAGCCAGGTCATCATATGCAGTACGTGCAACAGCGGATCCACTCACACTGTGCCGTTAGGGGGTGGGGAGCATGGAAGGTTGTTTGCAATTTTCGAAATAGGAATGTAGATCCATGTGGTGGCAGATTTCTGCCAAGCACTTGCCTCTTATCGACTTAATGATATGAGGTATTTATTCAGTATGTTGACATAGTTATAAATAACCCGTCTAAAATCAAATCGTCTCATTTACGTGGATATGTGGCAAGCGGTTGGCTGATCTCTGCCACCAAATCCTCACATGTACTGTAACAAATCAAAAATAAATAAATCGAAAGTAGATAGTGCACAGCAATGTAACCGAAAGAGCGCAGTGACAAGCTAAGATCAAGCATTATAAATTAAAAGTTGAATGTTTAATTAGAAAAAATACAAAAGAAATTGCGTCATTCGTAATCTATGCAATTATATACTGATTTGATACCTCTATGAGTCGAGGCTGTATATATCCGTATGCAGTAGATTTTATGTACACAGTAACGTAGTGACCGTTTATTCATTTACTATCCCATTTCAATTTGACCCTTAAGGTAGGTTTGTTATTTTGTATAGCTACATTACCTGTAGTTTTGTTCTTTTCATCCTAACATACTTTTGATTCTTCCTTCGATATTTAATGGGTTTTGTTCGTTTGTTGTTTTTAAAATCAAAATATCAAGTAGAAGTGACATTTACACATTGGTCTCACCTGTAATAATTAGTAGATACGTAAGCACCAGCTGACCTGGAATGATTTTCACGGTTGAAAAATGCAAGCCGATAACGATAAAAACAACAACATGCGCGAATGGAATATTGGGACTATTTTAGGGTGGAGAGACTAAAAGGGTAGTGGTAGAGAAATTAAGTGCTTTTTAGCGTCAAGTTTTCGCTGCCAGTACTATGTGTATCCCCTATCAGTGGTATCACACGAGAGAACATCGTCTGATTTATCGCATAATCACGGTTTTCATTCACAGTTTTATATGACCAACTATCGTTTCCACCTCGATCTCATCTTTCCATTACGGTCCTCTTTCCCAGCATCTCGTTTTTCTGATTTTCTTTTTAATGTCGCATCATCTGTCATATCATCATTATTAGCGTCATCATCAATCCCTTAATCCAAGAGGTTGTTGGGGAAACATGGTTTACAACAAATTCTCTCCATCTTTTTCTGTTCCCTACTCCCCTTTGGGAATCTCCAAATTCAATGCCTGTCCACTTTTTAATGTTGTCTTCCCACCTCTTTTTCTGTCTACATCATTTTCTCCACCATCGAACTGTACCTTGCAAGACTGGTTTTGACGGTTCAGACGATCTAGGGGCATGCCCGTACCACATCAGTTTGCGCAGTTTTATAGTCGTCAAGAGGTCTTCATAGAATCTGACGGCTCGTTGAATCCTGTTGTGGACGTCTTCGTTGATTACATTGTCAATGTACGAGATGCCCATGATCTTGCGGTATCATCTCATTTCGAAATGGGATCTGTCAATATACTTGTCGTCAATTATTTTTGACTGATCACCTTATCATACTCGTGCTTTTTCGTAAATGGTCACCATTCGTAATTTGCACTGAAGTAACATTGAATTAATATTGCAAAAGTTTTGTATAGTCCAACTTAAACTTACCTGGAAATAGTGCAATGCATTATTTTCTTTAACTTATTCGTACTGTGTCAATGTGAGTGCTGTAGAATATATACATGCCACATGCAGCAAACATATATCAAACTAAATTCGGATGACGATACTAAAGTGTGTATTTGAATTTAGTTGATGGACCTATGATGAAGAAGATTATTGTGCGTTTTCTTTCTTCTTCGTTGAACCGATTCATGTGTCTTTTCATAATTCTCTCTCTCTCTCTCTCTCTCTCTCTCTCTCTCTCTCTCTCTCTCTCTCTCTCTCTCTCTCTCTCTCTCTCTCTCTCTCTCTCTCTCTCTCTCTCTACCATAATGATAATGATCTTCCTGCATAGGTCCACGCTAAAAAATCTATATCACTTTAATATCATTTGGGATGTTTTCATTTCACCTGACACACTGGAAGAAGAATCATGACGCTAAAAAATGTTAGTACGCAGAAAACTAATGTACTTGGAAAATTTGGATGTTATGATGTCAAATACAAATATCAAGGAAAACTTAAATGTTATGATGTCACTTACAAATGCCAAGGAAAAATTAGACGTTATGATGTCATTTACAAATACCAAGAGAAGTATAGATGATATTATGTCAATTACAAATAGCGAGAAAAATATAGATATTATGTCACTTACAAATAACAAGAAAAATATAGATGATATTATGTCACTTACAAATACTAAAAAATATAGATGATATGATATCACTTGCAAATACCAAGAAAGATATAGATGATCTGATGTCACTTGCAAATACCAAGAAAGATATAGATGATATGATGTGACTTACAAATATCAAGAAAAAATATATACATACAGCAATTATTGCCGTTTCATTTTACTTTTAGTTATCGGCGTGGCTTCATTAATTATTCTTTCCCCAGTCGCTGGGGGAGATTTACAAGAGCACGTTTAGAATAATAGTGCAGGTATTTGTATCTGTTAGTCCTCCAGGAAAGATATAAATCGAGAGGTTTGATTATGTGCATTGATCAGCAATGACATGGACTCAAAAGGCCATATAAAAATTGTAAAAGTGCTACACTGTATCGAAGTGCGATCATTGAGGACATGTTCCTATAAGGCTGATAAAGTTTATAAAATATACCACATTGTATCTAAGTGTGGTCAATGATTACATAAGACAAAAAGATTGTACAAAGATAATACATTGCATCGAAGTGCACTCCATGAGACGCCATGACTTTCTTCCATTTTTTACTTTTTATATATGCTGTACTTATTTCATTATACGTAGCACATATGTCATTATACGTGGTGCATATTTCATTGTGTTGGGTGCATATTACATTAATCATTAGTGCATTGTCACTTATACGTGTTGCCTGTTTCATTATACGTGGTGTATATTCCATTATGCTTATTGCTTATCACATTATACTTGGTGCATTATGTATGGTGCATATTCCATTATATGCATTTTACACCATAGGTGGTGCAAGCTACATTATACGTGGTGTATATTCCATTATCTTGGGTGCATATTATATTATTCATTAGTATATGCACCACGTATAATGAAACAGGCAACACATATAAGTGACAATGTAATCGATTTAAATAAAAAAAAATTACTTTGAAACAATGATCATGCGCAAACATACCTTCTAAAATTAACAACTAATATATATATATATATATATATATATATATATATATATATATATATATATATATATATATATATATATATATATATATATGAAGACAAAAGATCATTTCTTCATAGAGTCTACCCACTTACCTCGTTGAGGAGAATTTTCGACTCGAAACCATCGGTCATTTGGGCAGGCGGTCCAAAACTGTGGCAGATGAAAGTATTAAACACCCGAGAATAAAACCCGAATCCATCAAAGGTGGAGTAGAAGAATCCGAGAATCAGAAATTTATTCATCACTATTAGGAAAATGGCGATATACATCAGCCACATACATTTTCTTTTTAGCTTCCCTGATATCATGCTTTCGAGAAGGAATCAGAATGATAGTCACTAAGTTCAATATGTTATCAAGATGCAAAGATTTATAACGATGCAACTTTAAGCTCCTATTTTATCGCCAACTCAATTCCAAAGCCTGCACAGGATTAAACACCTCTTTTGGTCGGTACTAGAACAAATACAATTTACATTGCGCGGAGAGTTCAATTTAGCTTTCATAGGCATGCTGTAAAACTGCACTACATGTTGAATATTTATTGTATATGTAAGATAACCTTTTTAAATCGACTCGGTCGCATTCAATTTATTTCTCAATATTGCAAACTCAAAATAATCAATGGAAAAGAATAGTTTAATTTTCATTAAAAGAACAAATCTAATCTTAAGCATCTGTCGAAAGAAAACATTAGGCAAGAACTGCTTTTAACGGTTTGTTTTATTTTCCTTTAGAAAATATTAAACATCATCACCATAACGAATCACAACAGAGAGAGAGAGAGAGAGAGAGAGAGAGAGAGAGAGAGAGAGAGAGAGAGAGAGAGAGAGAGAGAGAATATTTACCTGACAGATCAAATAATTCCGCATTAATTCAAAGTAAGTGCATATATCTTTCATATAATGAATCCAAATGCAATAACGGTTTTTGCAATAATTTATTTCAGCTTAAAGAAATTCCAAATTATTTTCTAGAAATAGAAACATAATATTCGTACATATCTTCTGGTTATTGGTGCAAGTAGACTTTAACTCTTGCCAGGGCCATAACGGAAATGAATATCTAATGTCATGGTACGACCTCCAGACCGAATCTTATCGGTGCAGCTGTGCTGGCAATGAATGTCTACTGGTGCCTACCTGGCCGTACCAGTCCTCTTGTACCACTCTTTCAAGTTCGACTTTTTCTCATGCAGTTTCTATGCCTGATTGTTCCCACATCAACGTATCGCTACTGAGGCAATAAAACACTCATAATTGTTATGGACGTAAAATCAACATAGAGGAAAGAACCAAGATCTTGTATATTATTTATGATATAGTCTCAATAATGGATCAATAAAATTTTTTTGTTTCTTTCTTCACATATCTGACATGCTGTAAAACTATAATTTGTTATTGGTTTCTATTGTCGTGCGCTGGTAAAGAATTTAGTGAAGAAATGGATCAGAAATAAAGAGAGGGAAGGGTGATCCTATCCAAAATAAGTTATGTACAGAATAAATTATTTTATCAATCTCTTTTTATCAAATGCATTTCATCTATAAAACTGTATTAAAATAAATAAATAAATAAATAAATAATCTGAAGATGCATTTCAATATTTATTTTCAAATTTAATAGCTCTAAAAAGTGAAAGTTCTTTAAAAATTAATACCAACCGTACTCTGGACAGCATAACTGGGAGAGATGCGGATTTAGACTTTCGTGGTACATAATGCTTGAAAGGCGAGGAAGGTTATTTATATCTATCAAAGTTCAGCAATTCAAAAACGGACTACGTACCTCAACCAAAATATTCAGAATGAAATCCAGTGGTTTCAAGAAAGTAATTAAATGTCAACATGTAGGAAATAAATACAAACTGTTTTATGTTTCCTTGGGAGTATTTTAAGAATATCATAACGTTATATTCATTTTCTGTGCACTTGATATTAATAGAGCTCTTTTACAACTACTGGTACTTTTATCCATCGATATTTGTGAAACTGGTAATATCTTATTCCCATCCCCCAACCCAGTTAACCTGAAAATTTTATATTACGACTTAAGGTAAATTTGTATAAATGTGTTGTCCACAAACTTTTGCGACGTTGTTGTCCACATAAATTGAAATCAAAATGACTTTTTATTCCTTCAGGTATAGAGGCAGAGGTACACAGTAAATAGGCATATATTGACAAATTATTTTGCTCCCGGAAGTTTTGTTAGAGTTATCGACCTTTTTTATCTGATTTATCGTATGGAATCAGTACAAATTAATAAAATCCGGTTCAGTACCCACGAATGTAGTCCCAGTCTATTTTTAGATCACTTTTTCCGGTCTAAATTTGGTGGTGATACTAGAGTTAGATTTTGGCATTCTTGGTAAGGATTTAAAGGCAATTGATTATTCTTTAAAATGTGAGCTTATGGTGTGGTTGTCTGTGTGTATTTCGGCGACAGTGCACATTGAGTAATAAGGTCATGGTGATGATCCGGAAGTGAAATCTGTGTTCCGTTGCCTGGTGTTTTGTTTACAATTCAGCCTCTCAAAAAAATGCAGGTCAACCCTTGACAAGAATTAAACCGTAAAGTCAACTTTGAAGGTATTTTAGATTAACATATGATTTGTATTGATTGTCATACAGTGGAAAGTTCAGTACTGAGGAACAAATGTAGAGAACATATAGTAAAATTAATTGTGTACTATGGCCTGTCAGTAAAAACTTGAAACTGATATAAATTTTTTATTATTAATGACATATACATGAAATTTTAATATGTTATGTATAATGACTTTAAAAATATAAAAATGGAATTAGAAGTAAAAAAATAATTTTAATTTTAAAAATTTAAATGAAATTTAAAAAAACAATTAAAAAACAAATTTCCACCAAGTATACACATATATAATATTTTTGGGAATGATATTAAATGATATCAGCATATATATACTCCTACACCATATACAAGCTCAAATGATAGATATTTGTCGAATTTGATCTAAGAAAATATCTTTATTAGTCAAAATGAGACCCTCATTTAAAATACATGAAGACAAAATTCTACTTTGCTTTGTACCTTTAGGTCATTGAAACTATTTATTTGGGGTTCAAACAGTTAATTTATGTGTTTATGTTGGGGTGACTTCCTGAGTAACACATATCTGCTTGTATAGCTATCAGTAATTGTTTATAACCATAGTTATAGGGTATTTAGTGAGAGGACAGAGATGAAGACTTTATACTAGAACCTGTTCAAGTTCTCTACAAAATCATATTAAGCTGTCAGAGAATGAAATACAGGTCAGAGGGGTAAAATATACTTTACCCAGGTATATTTACCATTGCATGTAAGAAAACAGCAAAATGATGTAAGTTGAACACAGAATGCATTCCATTTTATTGTTTAGTTTCTTTAAGATGTTGATTGATGTAGTGCGACATTGTAGCCCAGATGATATTATGGGAATTCTCATGATCCATTTTGCTTTATGCATTATTAATGACTAATAATATTTGTTATCTGACACTTTAAAGATTACATAAGTAATATTCAAACAGATTATTTGAATTTAACTTTCTACAACTGATCCTAACATGGTTACATAGCTGACATGAACAAATATGCATATATTTTGTAATGTTTGGAATCAAAAGTTGACATTGTTAGGTTGACATGGTACCTATAGTGAATCTGTAAGGCTCAGTTTTGACTGTGTGCACTTAAAATATCCCAAGATGTTATTTTCATCATGAATATGCCTCTGTATGGTAACACATTTCAATTTAGTACTTTGACAGAGGGCGGTATTGCAGCATCAGCTGATATTTGATTCCATGAATCATTGAATCATTGAACTTAATAACTTGGTAGCCAAGACTCTTAAAAATAGACTAAAAATGTTCAAACAGATTATTTGAATCATGTTTGCACATGTGATTTTAACAAGTACATTGCATATGTCCCACACATGCAAATATCCATCCTTGTTTACAAGTTTTCGGGATGAAAATTTCACATTTAGTTGATGATATAGGATCTATTGGTACCTATAGTTGATCTTTGTGGCTACATTTTGCTATATTCACTCACAATATCTAAAATTGTTTTTCCTTCATGAATAGGATTGCATATAGTAATAAATTTTAATTTGGTACATTGTCATTTGACTTTACACTATACTGGTATGTATCAATGTTTGCACCAATGATCAAACCTCACCACTCCAACATTGCCTTAAACTTTAATGATACATACTCTACCTGATTAATTATTTAACCTGTAAATGGCTAAATATGCTTGTAGAAACTTCATCTATTTTTAGGATGCATTTGTCACTTTAATACATGCCCATTGCTTCACATCTTTGAGTGTCACTCTATCAAGTTTACCTTTTTTAACCATATTTGCAACCTGAATGTTATTTTGAAATCACCATATGTAACACATTTTAACTTCATTTGCCTACATCTTCCTTTTTTTAGAATTAAGTGAAACATGTTATATATTTTCAGGTCTAGTCTGGTATTTGGAACAAAGTATTAGAGTTGGATCAATTTGGAAGCTCTCCAGTAGTCCAATGGTGATAGCAAGGTCTCATAAGGACATGTGCAGTATGCTGCTATAAGTGACCAAGATGAGTTCATATCAGTACACTGATATACAGCATTTCAAAGACATGGCTTAGATCTTCATGAGAGAGATTCACATCTTTTTTCAGTAAGGTGAAACTGTATTTTCATATTGCATTGTTGACTTTTGTAGTTATCGGCATTAAAATGGAATTCATATTTGCTATAAAACATGGTAGTGGTCCCATCAAAACTTTAAATTTGAGTGGGATATTAGTTATACAAACAACTGTCCAAGTACCTGAAACAATAAATGTGGAACATAGTACCTGTCATTGTTTTTTTAGTATGTACACCTATATGCATCTGGATAGGCATATTGCAATTTGCTGTCAAAATCACTGTGAGCTATCATGCTTCAGTACCCCTGGGATTAATATTATCAGTTGTACAGACCTAAACTACCATTTGTTTTAAAGACCATTCATTAATCAACATTGCTGCCTTAAATTTGTCAAATTGAATGTCATAACTTGTATGAAAATTTATTTTTTGTAAAATAAAAAGTTTTTAAAATTTATATATTTTGTAAAATTTTCATTAAAATTTAATATATCAATATTTTTTAATTTCAAGACTATTTTCAGACAGGCCTTATCAAGTATTATAATTAGGTTTTTACTGCATTGAAAAATTCCTATAATAAGGAAGATATAGCAAATTTAGTTTTGGTTTCTTAAGAACAATTGGACCTCAAATTGCACCCTATAGAACACCAACACTACACACTTTCTGACAGCTGTCAAATGTCTTGCTTGCAAGGAAATTTCAAAAGACTTTATGTATGAAGTTGAAACAGTAGTGGCATGCAAAATAAAATGCAAATATAAAAGTTTGACAAAAACATTGACCCTTTCAGGAATCAGTACACAATTAATAAAATCCGGTTCAGTACCCACGAATGTAGTCCCAGTCTATTTTTAGATCACTTTTTCCGGTCTAAATTTGGTGGTGATACTAGAGTTAGATTTTGGCATTCTTGGTAAGGATTTAAAGGCAATTGATTATTCTTTAAAATGTGAGCTTATGGTGTGGTTGTCTGTGTGTATTTCGGCGACAGTGCACATTGAGTAATAAGGTCATGGTGATGATCCGGAAGTGAAATCTGTGTTCCGTTGCCTGGTGTTTTGTTTACAATTCAGCCTCTCAAAAAAATGCAGGTCAACCCTTGAAAATGATTAAACCGTAAAGTCATCTTTGAAGGTATTTTAGATTAACATATGATTTGTATTGATTGTCACACAGTGGAAAGTTCAGTACTGAGGAACAAATGTAGAGAACATATAGTAAAATTAATTGTGTACTATGGCCGTATGATATGCCTTTTGTGAACAGAACCTGTCTCAAAGTTTTCATTGGATCACACGATATTATGTATATATTATAGACATCGTTTTGTTTATATGAATAGCAACAAATCACTTCGCTGGCTCTATTTATTTGTTAGAATTATTTCACGTTGTACCTCAGCTTCGCGCAGTGAAGGACAAAATCTATTTCCCTATGGACCGCTTTGAAACTGTATTATTATGGCAGTCGTCGTCTAGAGATGTATATATTCAAAAATATATTTGATGCAGTGGTTTTTGTTGCAGTTGTTTCTTCTTTTGACCAAGAAATGCAAAGCATAACCTAATTCTGTGAATTTTACTAGTCTTTCAATTTTGAGTGGACTGCTATGAAACGTAGTACATGTTATGCTTATAATCAGACGACGTTCATGTTGACCAGTCCTGTTATTCACAATATTTCCAGGAAAGGCATACGCCTTTATAATACTATAATATGTCATGGGATATTAGTGGGATGCAGAGTAGGAGGGGTTTTATATAAAAGAGCAAATTACCAATCTCTCCACTAGTAATATTCTACTACTAATATGTAATTATAAAAACCAAATTGTCGTCTGCTTCATAGCTAGAATATTATTGGCGCTTTATGAGAAGTCAACAATCAATATAATGCCGTTGTGAAATTATTGAAGGACGAGTGAACCGAGTAATCAGCACTATATCATTGCAATTTGATTTTGCTATTATCATAATTATCATCGGCATAACAATCAGCATCATAATGATATTGCTGAAGCAATGTATCAGTAATGCTAAAGATCGACCATTTACTTTTTGGGTGGGGATAAAGGTGACCCCCATTTAGCTTGAGACAAAGTACTGCTGCTCTGATTTGTGAAAACTTTAAACACGTCATATTAATTTGGATTTCTTTTTGCATAACGTCTTGAGAGAAAGGAAACCAAAGTTTCATCTGATGATTAAAACGTCGGTCCCTAACGTTCTGTACTTAGTCAAAATTGAATGTATACATATTCCTTTATGGCGGTGAATAATATATGTAAATTAAATATAAACACTATAAATATAATATATATCTTTTCAACTTACCATTTTGGCTGGTGATGTAGAGAATGGTCATATTAAGATTTTTGTGTTTTGCTTCTAAGCTATTTTACGATCTGAAATATGTATGCTGTCATCATGGTTTAAAGGTTGAGGAAGTAGGTCGATGAAATTCGTTTTAATTCTTAAAATAAAGCTGGCGTCGGACATCAAATCCCTGAAGCATCGGACAAACAATATCAGAAGTGAACTGTCATGTGGCCTTGTGGCCATATGATTTCAGTGCCAATATCTTAATAATCGTCGGCAAATTTATGTAATCCCATTTCCATGTCAGCTGCAGATGATAACATCGTTCAAATCATCCATTGACATGACATCGGCGAGCGTAGTCAAGATCTTCATTTTCCTCGCATCGTTTGACACTTCATCAGGAATATACTTAATATAAAAATGAATACTGTCCACTGGTCTATTTGCATTATGGACATGATCGTACTATACTAGATTGGTATCTATAGTGTATAATGTTACGGGTAAGTGACCTTCTCAAACGAACGGTGATTCGGGTTACGAACCAAAACGCCATTTGCTTGCACTCAAAATTTCGAACACGCAAGCTCACATAGGGCTGCCTCTACTCTGAGTGAATGAAAGGTGAGAAAAGGAGTCTGTGGTGTTCTTGTGTTTTTATGTTTTATTGCTATGTAAGTGTTGTGCATGTGTTGTGTGAGTGCTCATTTTTCACTTCTTTAATGTAGCAGCAATTTTCGGCGATTTATGTTCCGCTCGGGAACGGATTAAAAATTAAAAATGGAACCCTATGGTTATGAACACCGTCCGAGAACCGATTAGTTTCGTAAGAGAATAAAATGTATACCTACATACTGATACATCTGCGAGGATTGAATTGTACAGATATAGTGACACGTCTGTGAGGATAAAATAGGTAGTGACACACTGAAACATCTGTGAGAATTAAATGTGTACCGATACACTGACATATCCGTGAGGATTAAATGTCTACAGACTCACTAATACATAGGTGAGGATTATTGTGTACAGGCACAACTAATTGGTTAATAAATTTATATAATTATTAAAACACGAACATTAAAACAGATGCTGTGTCTGTCCTATTATTAGCCCATTTGTTTCCAATTGACAGTTGTACACTAATATTTCATGATCTTTGAACTTGTTGATCTTTTCAGTCATATTAGTGTATATCTACGTGTACGTGTATTCTGGTAGCCATTCTTGTAATCAGTTTGTGTTTATCAATTCGTCTATGTACTGATATATGGATCCATAAGTTCCTATCATCGTTTGTTTGCAAATCCATGGGCTGATACCATGCTTTATCTTGAATTAGAGTTTTTACCATAGATAAGAAACAATACGAGCCTTTCAACTTTATTTATACGTCTATGACCGCGTCCATTAAATAAAGAACGGTATTTACAATAATTCGGTACTGCACGGGAGATTAATGAAATTTATATTAGCCAGGTGTACTTGACAAGAAATATCTCCTTGTAAGTGGATGAATGTTGTTAAAATCGAGATCCCCAGTGATTAAATTCGAGATCCTTGAGATTCCCTATGATTAAAGTCGAGTTCACCGACGTGACGGATTTAGCTTAGGTAGACCAGCATAACACCTTACTATAAATAGATCTTGATTTTAATCATATTGCTGATATAATCGATTATAATAAGTAGCTCTCGATTACGATTATATCTCTTTCAGTAGAAGAAAGTATTTTTAAGGTTTGCCACGCAATACAAAATATACAAGTATATTCCAAGGACCCGAAGATAATAGACATTTTCAGCTGAAAGGTTCTTAAAGATTTAATACTGCAGTAACTTGTCTGCAATCAACTAATGACCGCACATCGCGAAACTATAATTACACTCGCACAGTTTTTCTCGTTTTCACATTTTTAGGACTTATTAGTCAAGTACTTCAAGCCATGCAATACAAAACACAGCTCAAATACCTAATACAAAGAATTATTCCAACCTCAAATTAACAAAAACGTGTAAGCAAATATTCAGAGGATTCCGTTTGTTAAGATATGGTTGACATACGTCGTCATTTTCCTGGACATGTCCTACGTTTCGGTCTTTTAAGTCTCTATACAGATAAAGATACACCCAGAAAGTTCAAATCTGATAACCCTAAAACTTAATAAAATAATACTGTCATAAAGTCTGGTGAAAGTTTCATATTATAACGTCTGCCCCTATAATAAGGTTAGTTCCTGTGATTGAAAATTATCTTTCTAACACCGACTAAACCATAATTAACCAAACATAAGCACAGAAACCTATAGATGGAGACATACATACAAACAGCATATGCTATAGATTTTATTAATACAATATTCTGGTACAGTTTTGTGGATTTAATGCCATTATTCAGCTCATGATAGAGTATCCACGGTGGACAATATTTTGAGAAGAGGAACGACCCAGGAAAAAAACCTCTGGAAGAATCATCGACCCACGGGAAGCTATTGCAAAACTTTCTCACATATCCACATTGACAGACCAGAAACTCGAACCTACGCAGAGAGATGTCTGTAATCTTTAAAGTCGAATTCTAGGCCAATTGGAGCCCCAAATACATTCTGGGAAGACACTTTTAAAGCTTAGTTATTTTCATAGATATTGATAAAATTGAATTTTGAGACTAGATTTTTCTGTCCGTTGTGGCTTGGAGGGATTTTCTTGCACAAATATTATTGTTTCATATTAAGACCTCAATGGTGTTTGTTATATTTTTTGATTTGTTGAATGATGGTGGTGGGTTTTGTCATTTGGTAACAAGAGAAAATAAGGTTTATGTGAAACGAACCTTCTTATATTCATATATTGCATACCTTTTAATAAAAATCATTGAAGATTGAAAAGAATAGTTAAATTAATGAAGAAATAACACATTTCCCTCCTGATAGACTGCTGCTGTAACTTGGTCCTTCACCAACATTTAAGATTTGTAATGTTTGCAAGCATCTATTTCAGTAGCTATACCAAGCGCTAATGTTACAGCATTTTCTTTAAACATCTGTTTCAACATCCAATGGCATTTTATAAGACTTTTGAACTGATTTTTCCAGTGTTTGAAAATTCGTTTTGACTCAATTAGATATTCAACTATTTGTGTTTTTAGCCTTTCAACACCTCACTCTGACCCTCACATAAAGCTTTTTGTTTAAGTATTTTTTTCTTTCTTTCATGACATCTTTATGTAACTCTTCAATCCGAATTTAACGCATTTCAGTAACAGAGCTGAAACAATTATATTTAAAAACTAAAGACTTCTACAGTGTTTGCAGAACTCCTTTATTGTTTCTCCTCTTGTGTGTAATTTTTTAACTGCAGGTGGAATTTCACATTGAGGTTTTTCCGTTGTATTCGTTAGCATAGATTCACTTCTATTATCTGTCAATCAAACGGCTAATAGTTGTTTGTTGTTCATATTTATATTTCCTCGGGTACTTCCACCGGCTTTGTGAAACTGTTGGTTCTAATTAATGTTTCATTCAGTCTCGTAACAGAATTAAGCCTTTTTTTTACCTTTATACATCAGACCACACGTCAATAGGTAATACCAAGTTATTGCCATGGTTTGTCCAAAATTAATGTAAACAACAACTATTTTTGTCCTGTTTGACATAATGTAACAAACAACTTCTTCCTTGTCTCGTTTAACTTAATGTAGCCAATAACACCTTTCTTGTCCTGTCTAATCTAATGTAATCAACAACTCCTTCATTGTTCCGTCTAATCTAATGTAACCAACAACCCCTTTCAATGTAGCCAACAACACCTTTCTTGTCCTTTCTAATCTAATGTAATCAACAACTCCTTTCAATGTAACCAATAACAC